>CAUYPK010113020.1:0-36526 GCA_963574355.1 Loris lydekkerianus
AATGGAAGAAAAAGTATCCAATGTACTCAGCCCTACTATGAAGCTAAACTGTAGCTTTCACATGAAGGCTATAACCCAACTATACCACAAGACTATGGGGAAAGGACCAAGGAAGGGGAAGGGATGGGGGAGGTTTGGGTGGAGGGAGGGTAATGGGTCGGGCCACATCTATGGTGCATATTTTTATCTATAATAAAAAATAATAATAATAAAATAAATAAAATAAAAAAATAAAAAAAAAAGAATCAATTTAGTTGTGATAGGTTAGAGTTGGTGTATTTTCTTTGCTTTAAATCTGAACCACCAATCAGGACCTTATTTTTCCACCTTCTTATGTACACATTAACAACAACAACAAACTCAGGATGATATCATGGATGGAAGTGATTTATTTCTTTGTTTTTTTATAGTATTCTAGATGCCTACCCAGTATGATCCACTCTAACCACATTAACTTCTTTGGTGAGTTCCCTTTGTCAATTACTGATAAAGAAGGTAGAGATGGGCTATTGCCTTAAACTGGACATCAATTGCATCAATGCAGATGGTGGATTACTCAGGGTATGATGTGTAGGGCACGCAAAATATGCATTGAGCTTTCCTTTTCTACCAGGGGAGACAGGTCCGAGCAGAAAACATGGTTGACATGAATTAAACATTTATTAAAATATTTTATCAGAGTCCTCCAGAGAAACAGAAAATAGAAAAGATAGATATTATTGATAGATAGACAGATTTGTTATAAAGGATTGACTCGTGAAATTAGGGAGGTTGAAAAGTCTCATTGCCTGCAATTTTCAAGCTGAATACCAAGGAAATCTGTTGGTGTAAATCAGTATGAGTCCTAAAACCTAAGAATGAGGGGAGCTAATGGTGCAGGTCTGGTGTGAAAGGCACAGAAGATGAGATGAGATATCCCCACTCAAAGAAGCATTCAGGAAGCAAAAGAAATTAATTCTCCCTTCATCTGCCTTTTAATTCTATTTAGGTCCTCAAAAAATTAGTTGATGCTCACCCACATTGGGAGAAGCAATCTATTAATAGTTCACCAATTCATCTGGAAAGACTCTCACAGACATAACAGGCCAATAATATTTAGTCTGGTACCTCGTGACAAATCAAGTTGATACATGAAATTAACTATCAGAGATATTATGCAAAATAGAATGAGAATTTGTGTATATATTTTACTGTGAGATTTTCAGTCTCTATCATCATGCTTTTATAGTTTTAAAATAATACTAGAATCAAAATTTTTGATAGTAAAATTTCTATGTGATGCTAAACAATCATCTACTACTTCTTTTTTTCTCTTGTGTTTTCAACTTTATGATTAAAAAATTTGTAAGTATAAATCTGATAGAGAAAAATTGTTCCTTTATATGGCATTGGGGTCTTCACTAACATGAAGTAAGTAGTGATGAGTCAGTATTTGGAAAGTAACATTTCCATTCTAGCTTTTGTTCAATTATACATTTATAAGTGTGTTGCCTTCTTCCTGTTAATATTTGACCACAATGGATGCACAACAATATCTGAAGGTTACTTTTTACATAAAAGGATTTTAATTGATTTTTTTTAACCAAAATAGTCTTTATGTGGCAGAGCTACGGTGTATTAATTACTCCCTGGAAATAAGCAGCAAGCAGAAAATGACAATTATTTACTGCATGTGATAGTTGTGCTTCACTGAACATGTACACCTGTTAATTAGAAGAAGAAGAGAAACACTAAATAAAATTGATAAAGGTTTCAGAAAGAAAATATTGAAACTGTTTGGAAGGAAATGGAGTTGGCCTTGCAAAATGATCCCCTTCCTAAGTTATTTTGTGTTCCCACAGAATTTACCAGTGAAGTCCTACACTCAGACTTAACTGCCTGACTGCAGGACTCCCCATTACCAGCAGCTGATTCTTGAATCAGACCACTTGAACACCCCATGACTTCAAACATGACTGAACCTCATCTTCATTCCACAAATAAAAGAGCTTGCCAGAGGCTTAGATAGGGAGAAGGATCTGAAGTTATTTCTCTTTGTCTCCTGACACACGTCTTTCACATTAAAATTCCATTGCTCCTTGGCAGTCCTCCCTGTCTCCATAACTGGCTCTTTGTGCAGTGAGCAGTGGGACCTAGACTGGTTCCTTTTGGGGCTTCAATAACAGACATTACTGTAAGATAATTGGCAATATGATCAGGGAAGAGGATTTGATTCCTGTTGGAAGAAAAGTAAATCCCTCAGGGAAAATGAAAATTCAAAACAGCTTTTTTTTTCTATGTACAAGGGCCCAAGAATGGTAAATATAAGACAAGAAAGAAGAAAATAATGAAGTAGTTCATTTCAAATGTAATGTAACATGATCAGAAAAGATTACTATAAATGTATGCCCTCAATTGAAAGAATTAAATACATTTAGACCTCACTGAGTGATAGACTACATTTCCTCTTCTAAATATCCATTTTTAATTCCCTGAAGTTCCTCACCAACTTTGTTCAAGTCTATTCCAAGTGAGTTTCCATTCTAATTGGTCTTCGATACTTGAAGTACATTCTTTCAAAGTGGATCTTGGAAGCCCAAGAGGGCAACCCAATCACACAGTTATTTAAAGCCTCCATCATATGTCTTGTCACAGGCAATGGTGTCAGCAAACCAGTGATTGAAGGTGGTGTACTTCATGCCCAGCCAGAGAGGGAAAGACTGAAATTTTATGTACAATAGTAGGATGTGTCACGTTAGGGATTATTATTCCAGATTGACAGATAATTTAATCCAAGATTTGGAGAGATTAAGTAGTTTGCTTAATGTTTCACAGTTAGTAAAAAATAAATATAGGATGCAAACACATTGCTCTGTGATTCCAATGTATGGAATCACACTATAAAACATCACACACACACACACTCACACTTACATACACACACACCTCAACACATATAGTTCTCCAGACTTTCATTACACAGAATTTTTTCTTTATGCATTTCAGAGTCAACGATATTCTAAGTTCTTGGCATCATCTTTTAACTACTGCTTGCTCTGTAAGAAATTTAAACTGTAACTAATAGAGATTTATTATTATGCATCGCTGCTATTTTTTTAATACCCTACAAGATAATAGTTCCTTACATGTTAGCCTAAAATCACCAGCCGACCGTTTTTTGGATTTTGTATCCTGAGACTACACATAGACAGAATTTAACAATTTAGTGAAGGGACATAGTATATGCATGATAAATATTAGGAAATAATTAACTATTAAAAAGAGGAGTCAAAATTTATTATATAATGATAAATTTAGTTAACATTAAAGACTGAAACATGAAGTGAGTAACAGAGTTTAACTATAGACATGAGCTCATATATTTTATGTTGTTTTCAGTGGTGTAGAAACAGTACTGAACTAAGTTTTGAGGATTTACTCTTTATTCCATTATTAATATTAACAAACTTGAGTAACATGGGTCACATTACAGTGTTTTTTTTTTTATTTGAGGTATTCTAATCAATATATGAAGGAAGTTAGTTTACATTATTTATAAATTCCCTTAGTGCCAAATATTTTTGTACAAACAAAGAATTCACTAAGTCTGGGATAGAAGGAAAAATTATTTTTAAAAACTGTACAAACTAGAATTGAGTGACATGCATATATACAAAGCAGTCAACATGCATATTTATATCAAGCATGAAAGTTGTGTGATGTGTATATACATACTAATATAAATGAAAAAGAAAAATATAAAATTATCATGATAATTGATATCTCCTAGGGAGTGCTATTAAACTTCATAATATTCTCTTCAAGGATGTGAATGAATGCCAAATGTAGCACAGCTTAATACAAAGAAAGAAAAAGTTTTAAAGTAGATCAACATTTGCAGAATATCATGTAGATAAGAGCTGAATTAAATAAGCAAGGAGTACCTTGAACCATATTTTTTAATAATTTCAAAAATCACTTTAGTTTTTTTTTTTTTCTGACTCTGATGTTTTAAATTTTTTTTTAATTTTTTAAGACAGAGTCCCACTCTCTTGCCCTGGGTAAAGTGCAGTGGTGTCCTAGCTCACAACAACCTCAAACTCCTGGGCTCAAGAGATCTGCCCTCAGCCTCCCCAGTAGCTGAGACTACAAGTGCCCTCCACAATTTGTGGTGAGTTTTTCTACTTTTGGTAGAGGCAGAGTCTCTCACTCTTGCTCAGCTGGTCTCAAACTCCTGAGCTGAGCCATCCAGTAGCTTCAGTCTTCCAAGTTCTAGGATCACAGATGTGAGCCACCACACTTGGCTTTGATTTTTTTTTTTAAAGAATTTTCTAAGCATGAGTATTTCTTGACTTTCAAATGAAACCTTGATCCATATGAAGATATTTAGATTATTTATTGGTCGAGCAAATATTACTCTACTTGAATACAATGCAGAGCGATAAATGCATACTCATGCCAATATGAAAACAATGTGTAGTGACAAAAAGTGATGCTGATAATAGAGAAATAATGTATGTTTTAGATTTTAATAAGCTTCAGTTTTTTTATAAAAATAAAATCTAATACTTTGACAAAAATTGATATATACTTAAACTTTTAAATGAGTTTCTGAATCAGCCTTCTTTTTCAATATTTAGAGTATATATATAATATACATATAAACACATATATTGCACATATAAATACAAAAACACTTTGCCCATAACACCTCCCATTTGCCCACTAACAAATGAACAAATTCATTTTGTTCACCCTACATATTTATGGTGACTTAATAAATAGCCTTATAGGCAAAATATTGCACAGCTGTTTATCTTAGATGAAGACGACCTAATGTTAAGTTGAACTAGATTCCTTCTGTTCATTATTCCTAAGAAGCCAGAAGCTAAATAGGAACCCTCCTAAAACCATAAGAAAGTATACTTCTATAATTGCATGTCTTAGTTTTTACTACTTTGGCCAAAACAATCATTTGAATTTTAAAATTTCTCAATAAAAGTACCTTCTTACCTCATCACAAGTGAGCCTTTCTACCCCTTCTCACATGCATAACTTCTAACCTGAGTTCAGTTGTCAGTGCTCATCGATCAATATTATGAAAGTTTTCTTGGAAGGCAAACTGTTCTCAGAGTCCAATTTCTTATTATCTGCTATTATATATTGTTCTAAGTAGAGGAACTTTCAGAGGTACTAGAGAGTGTCACCCCATTTTGCTAGATGACATCCAATGATAATGGCCTTAACATGATGGGAAATTAATTGAGAAAGCATTTCTACTCTGCCATAATTTTATCATCCATTCTATTGCTGCTATTAGCAAGAATCCATAACCCCATGGGTGTTTCAAGTGAATCTCTTTTAGCAGAGCTAACAGTCTGGAGGTCATACAGCTAGCTACTCCCATCAGCTGGGTGTCAAATCATTGTCAATAACAAATTACTGGTGTATTCATTTTTTTTAGCTTCTAGCTTTGCGCTGTGGTATATGAGATGATTTGTAGAGAGCCATTGGGGAAAAAAGAGTGCTAATGGTCATTGAAGGCTTCTTTCATGTCAGCACTTAGTAGAATCATTACAAATTAACTTGGATGTGTGAGGCACTGCCTGTGATTGAACTCACTTTTAAGATAGGGTTAGAAAATTCCAGATTCTAATTCTTGTTGGACATAATTTTTTTCTTAAATGAATGACAACACATAAAGAAAAAGTAGCACTAATGATGTTAAACATGACTGTTAGCAATCAGTAGCAGGCTCCCCTATCATATTGAAAAATATACAATTGCATTGTTATACAAACAATAAAAAACAAAACTTTTTATATTAATGGATGATGTTTCCTGTTTTTGTTTGACTCTGAACATAATAAAATAATTCCCATACATATATTTTAGATATATTATACGCAACTTAGATGCATATACACACACTCCCTAAATAGACACAGATAAAATTCGAAGGGGAAAGTGATCATTCTTATTTTCAGTTCTATGAAATCTATTGTTTCTGTTCTCTCTTTTCTGCAACAAGCAAGTCATTAACCTGTAACATTGGATAAACTTTTAGCAATGAAGTATCAAAGATTACAGTGAGTGTTTCCGTATACGTGCATAAAATACAAATTAGTTAAGTGTTCCTATGCTTAGAGTTTGCAGAAATTGTAGACTATGGTTGGTGTTTTGCTAATAATATTTGTTCAAGGAAACAGCATAGAAAAGTATAATGTTTTCCTTCTATAATATTTAAAATTAAAAACAATTACTGAAATATGATATATTTTAATGGCATATAGGACAATATTATGTACATCCTAAATCAATTATATTTACAAAAGTAAAGCACTCAGACTTGAGTAGATATACTGGTGTATAGTTACACTTCCTAAAGTCTTTCACACATCTTAAAGGCCTTCGCCAGTTTATCACGAAAAGGCTGTGCCAACACTGGCGCTTTCTTCCTTCAAGTAAAATTTCTGGATCAATAGCAGGATAAACTCTTCAATATATGACATATTGGTTAACCTTTTTTCCTATAAAAGCAAGAATGGGAAATAAGAGTAAGATTAACAACAAGGAAACTATAGTAATATGGGTATTATTTGTTCAATCTAAAAATTTAAGTCATTAATATCCATAATTGAGAAAATATTCTCTAGTATTTAAAAATAAATGTAAATAACCACATTCATGCATAGTAAAAATATTGCCTACAAGAGGGTTTTTCTTCCCTAAAACAGTATTTGTGTCTTAATAACCCATTATTCATCTTCAATCATGAATTTCTCAAAAATAGTTTAATTTATTCATACTTCTATCAATATATCCTATATGTCTATTAATATCTATGCTTTCTCTCTAACATAAATAAAGTGAATGAGCACAAATGAGAATTTCAAAGAAAGATTGTATACAGATACTTAAAATATGCTGCATTTTGGACATAAATGCAAAGTTAAATAGGCATCTACAGATGTTTTAAAAGTACACTTTTTCAAATATTCTGTTTCCTGTGAAATAGAATGGTTACTGGTTTAAAAACACCTGTTTATCACTATATAAAGTTCATTGCAACCAAGGATAAATGAGAGGTAAGTCCTAAAGAAAAAAATATTTTTTAAGATGTTTTAAGTGGCTAACCTATACACTTAATTCACCTTGTGATTTATTTTTGAAACTCCTAACAACCATAGGAGTGTCTAAATTACTAAATATTTGTAATCTTTATCACATTTTAATTGTAATGGTTTCAGAATTTGGTGTGTAAAAAATAAAAAAATTCTCCAAGAAGTAATATGATGATGAAAATTTAATTAAGTGATGGATCATCAGATTGTCATGAAACTGTACAATTAGACAAAGATTAAATGTAGAAAATCTACATTATTTCAGACATACTATTATAAATAACTTATAAGGAAAAAATGCTACCAAGTGATACAATTTGAAACGTATATGAATTGAAGCTATATTAATTTTGTTTTACTTTTAAATGTCCAGGAAACATTGAAACTAAGTTAAATAAATATGATCATTGATTTGAATTTTACATTCACCATACATCATCACGAAAATCTGGAGTTAGAAAATATTAAATTCAAACTCATTTATTGATACTAATAGGACAGTCATATTTTTATTATATTATGAATTAATAAAATATTTAAAATATTTATGTTATTTAATTTTATTATGAAACATTTCCTTTAAAACATTACTTAGAAGGTCTGGAAAACATTCACTCTACAATTGGGTGAATACAGATTATTTTATTTTCATGCTTTTATAACACCATAGCATGGAGATTTTCTCCCTACCTATAAGCAATGCCATTTTTTGTGAGTTAGTTCTAAAGGAAGTATGAACTCTTACCCTAATTTTAAAATTTTCTTTTTATTTTGACATTTAATAAAAGTTAAATACCATTTAGAAAACATTATCCTATTTAACATCTCTTTGAGAGCAATGAATGATATTAATATTTTCTTAACCTGAATAAAATTGAAATTATAATTGAATACACAAATTTATTTTAGCATTTATCATATTTTTAATGTATGCATTCATTTAATAGTGTAATATTCAACAAAATTTATTGCATTTTTTTTTTACCTATGCAAAATTCAGTTGTTACAACAAAATGAAACTTCCACTCAAAGCAAGAGATCTCTTATTAGCAAATCTTCCTCAGGATTAGTGCTACCATCATGTTTCCTGTAATGATTTCCAGAAGCTGAACTTTCCCTCTGAATCACACATTATAAAATACTCTGTTTAAAAAAATTTGCAACATATTTATTAGATTTTTATTTTGTTCCTTTCTAATAGTGTTAGCTTTGTCAAATGTTTGCTAGAAGATTTCACTTGAGGGAAAAAAAGAACTCAATTAGACCTACCATTTGATCCTGCAATTCTATTACTAGGCATCTACCTAGAAGAAAGATCATTTCATCATAAGGATGTTTGCATGAGTCTGTTTATCGCAGCTCACTTTACACTCGCCAAAACATGGAAACAACCTAAATGCCCAGCAACCCAGGAATGGCTTAACAAGCTGTGGTATATGTATAACGTGGAATACTATTCAGCCATTAAAAAAGATGGAGACTTTTCATCTTGGAGGTGGAACACATTCTTCTTAGTAAAGCATCACAAGAATGGAGACATCATAATCCAATGTACTCAATTATAATATGAAGGCAGTAGATGATCTAATATGAGGTGGGGGTGGGGAATGAGGAAGCCAGAGAGAAGAGGAGGGAAGGGGATGGGGAGTCATGGAGCATGGCACACCTCTCAGGGGTGGGACACAATTACTACAGGGACTTTACCTAACAATGGCAATGAGTGTAACCTAATTCTTTGTACCCTCAATGAAAATATATAGAAAGAAAGAGAGAAAGAAAGAAGGAAGGAAGGAAGGAAGGAAGGAAGGAAGGAAGGAAGGAAGGAAGGAAGGAGAGAGAGAGAGAAAAAGAAGGAAGGAAGGAAGGAAGGAAGGAAGGAAGGAAGGAAGGAAGGAAGGAAGGAAGGAAGATTGAGCTTCAATTCCAGGCCCATAGATCAGTGTGAATACAACTTGCTGTACTCCACTCGGCAGGTAGGAATATCCGTTAATAACCCTGGCATATAATTGGCTTCAGCTCCTAGTTTTGTCCTCTAAAATTACTTTATTCCTGTATCGTCTGACCTAAGCAACAAGGACATATTTTAAATTCAGACTGTGTTAAATGCTCTATTACAGCTTAAAAAGAAAACAAACCTCAAGTATTGCTAAGGTGACAAAAACTGCTTGCTTTTCCAAACATTTTACATAACTTGGTGAGGTGTGTATGTCATGGTGGTTATTTGAATTATAAAACATTGACAGCAGTTAATACATTTAGCCTATAAATAATATTCACGGGTTTTGTGGCTGTTTATATCCAAATTTCATAAGACTACTGTATTCATTATTAAAAGAAAAGCTGTTCTTTGTGCTTTATTAATTGAAACATTACTTATTGCTTTTATTGTTATTATACTAAACATGTGTTTGAATATAATCCGTGACCGAAATTTCACAGCCAGTGGTTTCAGAGCACAGAAGACACACTGCAACATGATCAGCTAGTTCCTTCAAGACTGGGGGAGGTGGCAGCAGCCCTGGTAATTCCTTAGCTCATTAGGTGCACAGTCATTTTAATAGGGCATCAAAGTTTAAAACTGTAATGCATTCCCCTCATTCCAGCCACCAGGGAATATGCACAGTAACCACATGAAAGCAGGAAGGATTTCAACACTTTGAAGCTGCACAAGCAGGTGTCATCTTTCCCTTTAGGCGGAATAGAAACGGAAACTTGATTAGTCTAATTCTGCCTCAGTAACCCCCTTGGCTGCTCCTTCGCCATCCGGAGTGGATGTATAGTAATGCATCACCTCAGATAAAACACAAATTGAATTGCCTTTGGCTGCATATCAGAGAGTGGGGGTGGGAGAAAAAGAAGGGCTGGAGCCAGATTCTCTCCAATAAGAGTATTTTTATTCATTTTTTGCATACACATTTATTAGCACCCCATTTTACATAAAACTCTCTGAAGAACTCACGGAAATGTTGCAGAGTAAAAAAATCAAAATTCAAGAAATTATTAAAAGAGAACTTTGAACATGCTCATAAAATTTTAAACAGATATTGGACTTTTCAACCTATTCTTCATAATCTAACTGTATGCAGACATACAGTATATATTTCATTAATAATTTCCCCCTTCATACTTATTTCTACACTCAGATAAAAATCATCTTCTGTATTAGATTTTTACATAGCATGAAGAGTATAATGGGTATTATTTTTCCTCTTCTAAATAAATAAACATTAATTTGCAATTAATGTTTCATTAAGTGAATGATTGGAGTTCTTTTCACCTTGGTTCCAGGTAAGAAGAGAATGTCTTTTGAAAATAGAAGAAAAATAAAGGTAAGGGGCATAATACATTTTGGTGTAATATATTCCCTTTGTAAACTTTCCAGCATTTCTCTCGCTTTATCTCAAGTAGTTAGGTGTCTTAAATTAATCAAAATTCAACCATAGATTAACACAGTGATACAGAGATAATTTAAATTACATAAAATGTATCAGTACAAATTCCTTGAGAATAAAGTATTTGTATTAATGCTACTAGAGTAAAGGTAATATTTTTGGAAAATAATAAAAGTAAAAAAGCATATATGTTTTCTAATGAAGCTGAAAATTTATAAATAAGAGCATTATTCCTGGGCATTTGAAAAGGTAGGAGCCAGGAGGCTCATGCCTGTAATCTTAGCACTCTGGGAGGCAAAGGAAGGTGGATTGCTTGAGCTCAGCTTGAGCAAGAGGAGAACTCATCTCTAGTACAAATAGGAAAACTAGCCTAGTGCTGTAGCCAGTACCTGTAGTCCCAGCTAACTAGGAGGCTGAAGCAAGAAGATCACTTGAGCCCAAGAGTTTGAGGTTGCTGTGAGCTATGACATTATAGCGCTCCACAGCAGGATTATAAGAGTGAGACTGTTTTAAAAAAAAGAAAAGGAAAGGTGGGACTATTTTGTGACAACTACAAACCTCAGAGGTGCCTGATAATATAAACTTTATTAGAAGAAATGCTCCAGTCTATTTTTTAACAATGGAAGTAAAATATTGTTTTTCAGTCACCTGTGTTTGTTACGAGACTGTCAATGTATAACCTGTGAGTAGAGGCAGTGCCACCTGTACCCTGTATTCCCACTCCCAGCACATTGCCTGCCACATAGTAGATGATAGTTTAAAGTAGTGACAAAAGCCTGGAAAATGTTTATATAAAACTAATGCTTTTCTAATTATCTCATGCCTGTAGCTTTAAATTAAACATATTTTGGTGATGATAAGTTATCAGACTTTTAAAAGATGATCATAATGGCTTAAATACTTTAGGTGTTTAATTTTAAACTCAATAGCTGTACATTTTCCTCATGACTGGGAGTTAAGGAAACATAATCTGAAGAAAGCATGTTGAAACCACTTTTTGAGGTCAGAACTATAGTCTTAAGATCATAAATTACAGGCAGTGTCTGTGGCTCAATGAGTAGGGTGCTGGTCCCCTAAACCAAGGGTGGCAGGTTTGAACCCAGCCCCAGCCAAACTGCTTCAAAAAATAGCTTGGCATTGTAGCAGGTGCCTGTAGTCCAAGCTACTTGGGAGATTGAGGCAAGAGAATTGCCTAAGCCGAAGAGCTGGAGGTTGCTGTGAGCTGTGATGTCACAGCACTTTACCAAGGGTGACAAAGTGAGACTGTGTCTCTAAAAAAAAAAAAAATTATGAAAGTCATAATTTTATATGTATATCATTTGCATATATTCAGATAAGAAAAGTAGGTCTTAAAGTAAAAACAGCACTTATGGAACGGCCAGTGTAGAATCTTGGTTCACAACAGTGTAGTCTGCCCCCCATCTTTTATGCATTCCTTTCTTTATCTGCCCACTCAGGCAAAGCCTCCAGATCCTTATATGTAAATGTGAGAATCTGATTACATCAGTCAAAACTCTAATTTAAATTAATCGTAGATGATGTCCTTACTAAGTATCCCAGAAGAGTATAAATGATCTCTAATTGACAAAGTTATGAAATGACTTTTGGCTGGCATAAGTCAAGGCATTTTTTTAAACCATAATGTGCCTGAATTTCTTTCTCCTTTCTATCAATTATCAAGTAAACCTGGATATACAATACGTAGAAGAAGAGTAAATTATCATACAACTAAACTCTACTTCATTTTTCCAGGTGATTATGTATCTTAGGAAACTAGGTAAAAATAGATTGGAAGAGAATCATTCCAGAGTGACATTTTAACTGCTAAACAGTAAAAAAGAAGAATAACGGCTGTTTCATCATAAGTACAAATGGTCTTATCTTAATACTTAGTATTTCTACCTAGTAAGATAGAAAAAAAAAAACAAAGAATAATAGATAAACTGAAAAAAGTTAGCAAACAATAACCTTATTTTGTTTGAAACACAATGTTTTGCAACCATCATAAGAGTAAAGTCACTGCCTAATTCTGTTTCCTGTTGTTTTATTTTGTGTGCTTTAAATTACTAGTGTAAATTAAAGCTATATTAATTTAGTAAGAAATTTTAACTCTTGGTAAAAATAGTCTTAAGAAATATTTTTCAAATGTATGTGGTATTATTAAGTCACTGTTCTTATGACTCATTTGTTGAAATGTAAAGTTCTAAGATTATTCCTTTCCCCAACAATTCATTCACTTAAGTTCTGATACTGGATACCCAGGCTCTTCATTGTTATCTCAAAAGCAATACATCCAAAACGTTCATTTTATTTTCTCAAGGCCAGTCTTTCCCCTGCAGTTCCATACTTCCAATATCTACACGGAATTTAATCCTAGCACTGCCATTTTTTAGCTGTGTGATTTTAGAAAACTTACCCTGTTTTCTCATCTGTAAAAAGGAGGTAATAATAGCTACACAGACTCATTTGATAAGTAAATGAGGCAATAACCCTAAAGCATCTAGAACAAAGAGGAGCCCACAGAAAAGCTCTATTTGTTCTTATACAACCTAGGAGACTCATATTCGTTTTTGTCATTTCCCTCCTCCTTATCCTGAGAATCTAACCAATATCCCAGCATATGTGAATAAAAATCTTACTCTTCCTCACATTGGGTTCATCTTCTATCCTCTACTGAATGCAAACTCTACTTTCTTTATGCTTTTAATAAAAAGCCAAAGTCAAACCACACTCCACCAAGGAATCTATGCTGCAGGAGACCACTTCCACGCCAGTAGTATTGATGAAATCTTCCATTACACCATCATTGCTTTTAAAACCAAGAAAGGCTCTTTATTTCCTGCAGCAGCCAGTTACACACTATCACCCAGATGTCAAGCTCATTGCAGTTTACCCTGTGATGTCTATCGACACTTGCTTCTTACCTCCCTAGTTTTTCCATGCAAATGGCAAGAAATCCTACTCAAGCTGGTTTGATATTATTAAGTGTATAAGATCACAAGGGCTTATAGGCAGGGAAGTACTTAGTCTATCCAGAGGCCCACAATGTGATAAATGGCTGGAGTTCTTTCTCTCATCCATTACACTGATGTCGCCCTGAGGCTGGCTGCTCATAAGGGAGTGTGATGGATGTCCTCATGCGTCTGTGTTCATCTTGCCCTGAATACATGCCTGTCTCTTCCTTTACCGCCCTGGCAAAAGGATTAGGAGTACCATGTCTTGCTCAGATTATCAGCTGGGGTGGATTCAATATTGAGGATTCAAACACAGTGTCTATTAAAATTACTAAAAGTTCTTAAAATTTACTAAATGCATAATTATCAAATACTAAAAATATGTTTGCATTGCAAACTTAAAAAGCAAAGAAATAAAATAACATAAATTAAGGGTTATTGACCTCCTGAATTGGCAAAGCATGCTTTGGGTGCATTTATTTACATGTTATATGAGACATTAGGAAATGAGTGTTCTGTGAGATAGAAGAATATAGGGCTGAGTCCAAGCTTTGCCACTATCCAGTCGTATAAACTTGATAAAGTTACTTGCCCTCATTTCACCCTTAGTTTCCTGAGTTACAAAATGAGAGGCATACAAACTGTATTTAATAAGTTGATTTCCATGTTGAATGAGAAAATGGACATAAAGTGCTTAGTCCACTGTGTAGTACATAGTAAGCTCATGATAAATGCTAGTTTATATTTTCAAAATAAATAAATGATGGCCAATTTAGGCAAACATTATAAAAATGTTTTCTAAAATGAACAGAAATCTAACAGATAAAAGTATTATTTAATTAATTGAGGATTAATGTCAGTCAGTTAACAAGGGGTTTCCTGGTGAAAACATTAATAATCTTGCTGTAATAAATATAAAGGATTATTTTTAATGAGTAACTTTGTTATTTGTTTAAAATTGATGATTCTAATAATAGTAAGTTGTGCAATCTCAGCAATTTAAATTTATCTTGCAGTTGATTAAGCAAGTTCTTTTTCCACAAGTAGTAGAAAGATATTAGATCAGCACTGATTAGATTATTCATATATTCTATATTATGTGTCTAAATTCATGTAGTTCTAGGGTATCCACTGAGCCCATTGGTACTCTTGGGTCTACAATTGAGACTGAGTCAACCTGAAGAAATGATCAAAGGACTCAGTTCTTCCTAGTTTCCCAGCAGTCCATATCAGGGTGCACTACCTGAGACTGTGGTTCTATTCACCTTTAGAACACGTCTTCCGTCCTCCCTCCTTGAACGTATTCTCTTTAATTGCATTTGAAATCTCCTTGAGAATCCTGCTGCCATCTGCTCTTTTTCAGCCCAGTAGTGTTTCATTAAATATTACCTCAGTGTAGGCAAAGCTATTGTGGATGGGAATCTTGTCCTTTATTTACACATACAGTCGTCCCTGCTCATCTGAGATTTTGCTTTCTGTGGTTTTACTTTCCATGGCTTCACTTACTCACAATCCAAAAATATAAAGATATTTTGAGACAGAGCTCAGATTCTTATACCATTTGTTATAGTAGGTCATCATTATCATTATGTTTGTTATTGGTCATTCTTGTTAAACTTTTACCATGCCTAATTTATCACTTAAAACTTTATCATGAGAATGAATGTGTAGGAAAAACAAAACCTAGGTTATTTAGGGTTTGATGTTATCTTCAGCTTCTGGCATCTACTGGGGATCTTGGAACATATCTCTCCCAGATAAGGGAGTTGCATTTGCTAGACTTCATAGGTGATGCTGCCCCGGGGTAGATTGTTTCAAATTTGCATATATTTCATAGTTAAAATCTTGAATCCGTCCCACATTACTACCACTTAATTAGCTTCCAGCGGATGTCTTTTTATAATCACTCTTCCCAAAAGGAATAATGACTCTCTGTTTCCACCTCTGTGTGTAGACACACAAGCTTGGATGGTGTGTGTGACATCTAGGAAGCAAGTCTATAATGTCTATATTTTGTAGCAACTTGGAAAAGTAAACATTAAGAAATTTATCTTCTTAGGCAAAAGTACAAAGAGGATGGAAATCAAAGCTCACCAGGTTTGTTGATATTGCCTTTGATATATAAATCATTTTATACCAAATTCCTCCACTTTGAGCAAATAAAATATAGGATTTAATTTGTTTAATGTTGGAGGAGTCATTAATGAGCATTCATCATAAATTCTTTGTTCCATAAATGGGAAAAGTGAAGCCCACAACTAGCTGATCGACATTATACTTCAATATCATTGTCACAGCCTCAATAAGCATTGCTCCAGCAATCAAAGAAGGAAAAAGTTTTTATATCAAAGTATTCTGAAATAACATGACTGTGAAGACACAGATATCCTATTTTCCAAGGCAAGTGACAATAACAAAACATACATAAAAAGATTTTTTTTTTCTTTTGGAGTTTTGAAGAAAGACAAGAATGATAAAATTGCCAATAAAAGTTAAGGGCGTGAGAAAAATGTAAAATAAAAAATAAAATAGTGTATACAGCCTGATTGTACTTAGATAAATGCATCTGAAATGGAAATTTTAAAATATTTAAAACCACAAAGTCATCTTTAAAAACTACAGGTATTTTTATTTTCCAGTGGTGGTGGAGGGGGACACAGTTGTGGGGTAGCATCGTTTATTTCAGTGAGGAAGCAAATGTTATTTCCTCCATATAAATCCTGCTCTATCTTAACAAAGACCAGAGTGTGAGATAGAGAAAGAGTGAAACTTAGACTAGGTGGTGTATAATTTATCAGATGCATTGAAATTTTGGAAATTTGAAGGAGATTAAAACACTTCATTGTTTTTAATGTATAGAGAAATTTCTGGGAAATGTCAGGGAGAATACATGGAAGAGGGAGAATACATGCAAAATATGGTGGAAGTCCAAACCCTGAACCGAGTTTTAAGTCACCCACATTTCCTCTATATGAACTCGTCACATCCCTAAGTATCAGTAAAGGCAGCTCCATATTCAAATGTATGTAAGTGACTAAGTGCGAAATCAAGAGAGATTAAGGAATTTTCACATGTGAATGGCGGAGAAGAAAAAAATCGAATAGCCTCCAAAGGTAAGGGAATTTCCAGAGTAGCACAAAGATAACCCTAAAAGAAACTTGAATGACTCTTGACTTCAAGCTATTCTGCTGCCTAGGCTCCCTCCCAAAGTGCCTGGAATACAAGTGTGAGCCCCGCAACCAGTCTTGCTTTGTCATTTTCTACATTCCTTTTTTAGTTTCACTCCTTGCATTGATATGCACCAGTGCAAATTCTATGAATTGTCTGCAAGCACCCTGTTCTATCTATCTATGTATTTCCTTTAATCCTGTTTTCCACGTATTGTTGTTATTTTCATTGCTACAAATACACAACGATAACATTTGGCCCCATTAAATATGAAATTTGGCAAATGTGGAATGTAAATGTCATAGCAAAATAACTGAGAAAATGCTAGGAAGGCTATGTTAACCAGGGTGATGAAAATGTGTCAAACGATCTATGAACCAAGTGTATGGTGCCCCATGATCAAATTAATGTACACAGCTATGATTTATAATTAAAAAAAAAAAAAGAAAATGTTCTTACTTTGGAAGAAAGTAACTTTTATTGGCAATTTTATCATTCTTGTCTTTTTTCAACTCTCCAAAAGGAAAAAAAAAAATCTTTTTATGTATCCTTATTTTCTTCAAAAGTAAATATATTTTCTTTACAAAACCATAATGCCAAGTCCACACCTAGCACACATGTATCTTCTGTAGTGTCATTTAATTAATGTTTTTAGCCCTGCATTTATTGTAAATTAGACGTTGCCATAACTTTTCAGTGGTCAGAATTATGTTCAACTTCTTGGCAAAGATACTTTACAAAAAAATGCATATAATTGTGCATACATGCTTCTATTATGTCACGTCAGGAGGCACCCAATGTTTGATGTATCCCTAATCATTGCATTCAACAGACAGAATCAAGGAGACCTTTCTAAAAAGGCCCAGTCTACCTCTTTGATCTTTTGTCCTTTGTCGTTCTTCCTTTTCCTTTTGGGGAACACCGGCCTGATGTCTCACAGTTCAGCATCCATCTTGTGACTATGGAGTCAAAATCAATGGGAAAGGCAAAAAAAAAAAAAACAGGTCCTAGATACATTATGAGTCTGTAAAGGCGTATGCAATCGAGGGCCCCATTTAATCCATGATTTATTGTTGTGTGAAATAATAATATTAATGTATGTGTAAGAATAATAACATTTATTAAACTCATATTATTTAAAATGTCTGTCATTTATAGCTAAATAAAGTACCAATTTACCCTTTTTTAACTTTGCCCCTCAGCAATGCTGGTGCAGTAAGCGTCCCTAAAGCCGCTGTGGCTTGTGCAGCCAGCATCTCTTCTGATCAGTCCCTGGCTGTACCATACCGGTCTTTTTACAATAAAAATTGTAATCTCAGGACTTGTGCCTACATTTCCTAACTTTTAAAATGCAAACACAAAATACCTACTTTATAGTTTTATTGATTTTTTTTTTTGGGGGGGTGAGAAATACATGAAATAATTAAGATAATGCAGATAAACCACAACATCTGGTATATAATAAGTGGTCCAAAAATAATAGCTTTCTTCCCATTATCTCTCCAGGTCACTGAAACTAGCCATCAGAGTGAGGTAGTAACTGTTATTTATTATTACCCAGGAGCCTCAGAATCTTCCTTGTCACTTATTACTGAATAATCACCCAAAGTTCCCTCTTGTGAATATATTACTGCCCAAAACTTTATATAGGAACCATTTGTTCATGAAAAGAAAGGCCCTTGTAATACAAAACTACAGACTAAAATAATAGTAAATCATGTGTTAATAGAAAATAGAAGTCCAGAATAGAAAGATAGAAGTCCAAGGGGACTGATTATAAGTAGCTCAATAAATATGTGTCACCAATAGCAAAGTCCATGTTTGTTCGCTACAAAGTTGTATATTAAAAGCAGTGCCCAATTAATCATGTGGGACAGCTAGAGCAGAGGTAGCACTTCTAGCTCAGAGTTATGAATTTAATAACATGCTGGAAGAAATTTAAGGTAAAATGCTTTTCAGAGCAACATCTTAAGTCTCCTAAAAGCTGATAAATTGATAAAATTTGATTTACCCATTACATTGGATTGGCCAGGAAACAGCACATCTAGGTTCCATCTACATTAGAAACACAAACAATTTAAGGAATAGTAGAATATCCATGCTGCTTCAGAGAATCACAAGAAAAGGGAAGTGTTCAGACCTCAGAGTTTATAAATGTATGCAGAGGATGTAATCACTTGACAAATGAGATTGCCCTATAATTTATAAAGTATAAAGTAATTGTAGTACAGATCTGACTTCTACCCTGATAGTATGAGGAGGTAAACCAATTCACTTTCCAAAAAGCACTACAATGCTGGACTGAACATCCAAAGAAACCATTTCAGTACCCTGGAATTGAACAAAAGTATACAACAATGTGTTTATTCGTGAAATTTAACAAACTCTAGGTACGAACAGTACAGATTGAGGCATTCTTGTCCAGGGCTACTTTCCTTCACCCAAGTCCACAGTCTGAGTTCTCTCATCATCGTACTTCAACCAAAGTATGGCAAGATTCATGAAACTCGCCACTTCGTGGCCACTAATGGACGAGACTCACTTGATTTGATGTTCTTAGCTAAAGCATTGATTTCAATAGTAAGCAAACAGAAAGTGTGAACAAACCAAGTGGGGATAGAGTGTTCTGGGAAGTGAAGCAGGTACTGGTTACTGAGGGCTCAGTAAGCTCACCAAATATCTTGGGTTCACCAGAGGTTATGCACACATGCGGTATGTGTACACACCATTCAAATATATCTTGACCACAAGACTGGTAGGGCCAGGTGAACACTCAAAAGGGTCAGGAAAGGGTCTGGCAAAACATAAAACGTGTCACAGGTTTGAAAATGGCCTAAAACTTGAATTAATTTATTGAATATAAATCTGTTGGCAGAGCTTTGAAGCTTTCCTGGATTTAAGTATTTAAGAACAAACAAACTCTGGCCAATCTTTGGATGATCTCTAATCTATGCTAACATATAAAACCATGCCTAAAAATACAAACAAACAAAAAAATGGAGCAGAAATCAGGGAGATTTCTGTATTACTAGGGAGATACACATCACAGAAACAATCTGAGCAAATTTATAAACAAAAGCAACACAGTTTGAAGGAAGGTAGGAGCCAATCCAGGATTACATGATATATAATCATAAATATCCAGATTCAACTAAAAATTAAGATAGATGCAAAGAATCAAGGAAGTATGACCCAAATTCAAGAAGAAAAAGTAAAAGCAGTCAATACAGACTTCCTCTGATTGTTCCCAGATGTTAGATTCAAGAAAGACTTTAAGCAGCTATGATAAATATGTTGAAATAACAATAGGAAAGAAAGATTCAGGAAAAAGTAGCATGTAAAATAATATAATAAAAATAATCTAAGAAAAGAGGTTAAAACTTGTTTTTTGAAAATATCAAGTAAAAATTCTGGAGTTAGAAAGTACAATAAATGAAATTAAACACCCACTTGAAGAGACCCAATAGCAGATTTGAGAAGGCAGAAGAGTCAGTGAACTTAAAAATAGAGTTATAGAAGTTATTCAATCTGAAAAAAAGATAGAAAAAATACTAAAAAAATAAAAGTGAACAAAGCTTCAGAAACCTGAGAGAAAATATTAATTATACTGTAAGATATGAGTAATTAGAATTCTAGAAGAAAAGGAAATACTAAAAAGTGTAGAAAAATTTGTGAAAAAGAAATGGATGGAAATGTTTCAAATTTTATTTAAAAACAGACATTTAGGTAGGGTGGTGCCTGTGGCTCAAAGGGGTAGGACGCTGGCCCCATATGCCGGAAGTGGTGGGTTCAAACCCAGCCCTGACCAAAAACTGCAAAAAAAAAAAAAAAAAAAAAAAACCCAAAAACCCCCAGACATTTAGTTAACAATAAATTCAAATAATCCAACAAATATCAAATTGGATACAAACAGATTCACACCTAAACACATAGACAAATTATTGAGGGAAAAAAAAGAAAAAAGAAAATTTCAGAAATGGCGAGAGGAAAATGAGTCGAGATACACAAAACAACAACACTATTGGGCAGTGCCTTTGGCTCAAAGGAATAGGGCACTGGCCTCATATACTGGAGGTGGCAGGTTCAAATCCAGCCCTCCCCCCCCCAAAAAAAAAACTGCAAAAAAAGGAACAACACTATTGAAGGCTGACTACCATCCAAAACAACGGAGGCCAGAGACAGTGGAAAGACAATTCCAAATACTGAAAAACAGGAAAAAAGCAAAAAAAAAAAAAAAAAAACCTCTCTAACAAGAATGATGGTAGACATCCTAAAATGGAACTCAAACAGAAATTTTCCTTTGCAAAGGTTAAGAGATCTGTCTTACAAGAAAATCTAGTAAGAAATCTCTCGGGCTATGAGGAAGTGACATCAGATGTTAACTCAAATCCACAAAGAAATGAAGGGAACTGTAAATATAAATGCATGAGTAAAAAATAATGAAAGACTACATATTTGTTCTTATTTCTCTTAACTTCTTAACCAGACATGATTGTATAAAGCAATGATGATAACATGGTATTGTTGGATTCATACAGTTTTATGAAGAGGTGGCCAACACAGAGAATATTTTATAAATATTTGGTAAAATTTTGTAATAAATTTTTTTGTTATTAAATCATAGCTGTGTACATTAATGCAAGCATGGGGTACAATGTGTTGGTTTTATACACAATTTGAAATATTTTCATCAAACTGGCTAACATGACCTTCATGATATTTTCTTAGTTATTGTGTTAAGACGTTTATATTCTACATTTAGTAAATTTCACATGTACCCTTGTAAGATGGACCATAGATGTGGTCCCACCAATTACCCTCCCTCTCCCCTTTCCCCATATTCTTGGACTATAATTGGCTTATAGTTTTCATATGAAAGCTATAAATTTGTTTCATAGTAGGGCTGAGTACATTGGATACTTTTTCTTCCATTCTTGAGGTATGTTCCAGCTCCATCTACGTAAACATGAATGAGGTAATGTCTCCATTAAGGCTAATTAAGGTAATGTTTTTCTTTAAGGCTACATAATATTCCATGGTGTACATATACCACAATTTATTAATCCATTCGTAGGTTGATAGGCACTTGGGCTTCTTCCATGACTTAGCAATTATGAATTGGGCTGTAATAAACATTCTAGTACAAATATCTTTGTTATAATGTGATTTTTGCTCTTCTGGATATATACCTAGTAGAGGAATTATAGGATTGAATGGTAGGTCTATTTTTAGATCACGAAATGTTCTCCAAACATCTTTCCAAAAGGAACGTATTAGTTTGCATTCCCACCAGCAGTGTAGAAGTGTTCCCTTTTCTCCACATCCACACCACCATCTCTGGTTTTGGGATTTTGTAATGTGGGCTAATCTATGGAGTTAGATGGTATTTCAAAGTAGATTTGATTTGCATTTCCATGATGATTAAGGATGATGAGCATTTTTTCATATGTCTATAGGCCATGCGCCTGAATGTTTTTTAAGTAAAGGTACATTTAGCTATTATTTCCCATTTTCTTTATCCACAACAACTTTAGGAGTGACTTTGGGGACACCCTGTATATAAATATGCTATGCATGACAATAATAATACAAAGGAAGAGATGAAGAAGAAAAATGTACACAAAGAAATAAAAAGGAAAGGAAATGGAAATAAGGAAGAAAAAAATGAAAACATAGGCCAAAAAGAAAAATATATAATACCTAAATAAAGATTCTAAACCTCTATGTAAAATAATTGTATATTAAATTTAACAGATACTTCTTGTTGCTTTTGTGGCTCATGTTAATGATGATTCTACTAAGAGAACTTATTAATGTAAAAACACCAATAATATAGTGGATTGAAAAGAGAAAAAAACATAAGACAATTATTTCAATACACCTTGAAAAGATATTTGAAAAAATTTCTCACTTATTAATGTATAGACTCTTAGGCAATTTAAAATAGAAAGTTATTTCTTTAAATTTTTAAGTGTAAGTACAAAAACCATAAACAACAATAACATAAACTAAATTAGACACGACATTCACTGGTGAAATTTTAGGAGCATTGCAATTTCAGGCAAGGGGAAAAGGACATATTTACTGTTATCTCCATTTATTCCTTAGTGTTCTGGAAGTTGTAGCTAGTACAGCAAGATAAGAACATAAAAGATGGGGGAAGAATAAAAATAAGAAGAAATACAGCTGTTAATAAATCAGGTGTTTGGTTTTGAGGCTTTACTGAAAATTTTCAAGTAAATATATAGGAAAAAAACTAGCACTAATCAAACAGTTTAATGAAATTGGTGGTAACATAATGAAACTAAAAATTAATAATGTTCTTATAAATCTAAGATAAACAATAAAGCATTATATTAAGATACAATTCACAATAGCAATAAAAATATCAAGTAACTGCAAAATAAATCTGGAAAAATACAAAAGTCTTTATGGAGAAAATTATAAATCTTTACTGAAGGTCCTAGAAAAAGCTTCATTGTATAGATATAACTGCTTGCCCGTGAACTAAAACGCAATATTACTCAAATGAGAAATTGTCCTAAATTAATCTATAAAAGTATTGCAAGTCCAGTCAAAATACTATTAACTATATTATGGAATTTGACAATTTGATCCAAAATTTCATAGGAAAAATGAGATAAGCATAAACAATAAAAAAGTTGTTAAAAAATATAATAATAATAATAATAATGCAAAAAAAGTAAAAAAAAGAGACTTTAGGTACCTATTCTTTTAAAAATAAGCCTTAGAATTTCCAAAGTCTGTTATGTTACCTAGTTTGAATTTGGAAAACTACCTGCAACCTGTGTTTTCTCACCGATCCCTGCAATCTATGCTTCATTGCCTATACCTGTATGCACTGTCTCAAGAACTTAAATTTAAAACAAAATATATAAGTAAACATAAAAATACCATATTTTATTAATAACAAGATCTCTTTCAAAATGTACATTACACTATGTACTCAATCTAGTAATTCAAGCGTGCCTTTTTAAAGTATTAATTCATAGTACTTTCTGAATTCTTACCAGGATTGCTAAAAAATTAATTTGCTTTAAAACTTTGCCCAAAATTGAAATATAGAAAAATAGGAAAGGTGTTACTATGGCTATTAAAAGAAAATGGCGTTTATGTATAAATTTGGTAAAATAATTCACAAAAATAAAAGTGGGGTCTAGTGGAGACAGAAATGGCTTAAGAGCCAAACATAGCTGCGACAGTTGTGCTTTTGCTACTATTAAATAATTGCTCTGTACTGAGAGTTTCTTAACTTTTCCCAGCCTCCTCAGCCTTTTCTTTTCTAAAACAGGAATAATTAAATCAACTTTGGGAGATAGTAAAGAGGATAATGGACCAGGTATTGATTATTACTGCTGATGACGTGGAAAGTAAATTATCAGCCATGAGCAAAGCATATTTCCTTCAAATGGAAGGTAGTTACGTTCCTGAACTAAAGCTGATTACTGTTACTGTAATGTAAAATAAACCATTTCTTTACCCTTACAATCTGTTCTAGTAGGACAGAAACAATTTGGAATTTGTAGTTGACTTTATAAGGGTGAAATTCATGCCTCAGGAGTGGAAATATTATTCCAAAGTTGAAAACATTGGGCAACATCCTCCAAGCAAGTCCCCACCACTTTCAGGCTAAAATTAAAATACATGATGATTTTGTTTAGGAAAAATCAATTCATCAATATTTTTTTCATAGTTATAAAAAGTATTTGAAAATGAAACAAAATAAAGTAGTAAAAAATCTTGGTATGTATTTTTCCCTTGGGTCATAAAGCGCTCACTCATTCAAGTCCTCTTGGAAAAGATTATTTTATGCTCTGGTCAAGGTGGCCTACTTTCTTTTTGTGTTGAAGGGCTTTGAAATTAGAAGTTATTTGTATTTTCCCAGGGAGTGTCCACGTTAGGAAAAAAGAAAATTATATGCCTGAAGTTATATGGTTGGCCTTTTTGTTGCTGTTTATGTCTATGCTAGGCCAAAAAAGGAAATACATAGAATTTGAGTTTATTTTCTTTTGGGAAATACGGTATAGTCTTCCATTTTATGACAGAGTCTTATTCTTTCCCTTGCTTTAGAGTGTTTAATGGTGAATTCTTTGGACATGTCCCGCAATCTGACACAAACTATACACATGTATAAGAAATGGAAAGGAGAGAACTTTCTTACGTGAAAGTTTCAATAAATATATGAGCTTTCCTTCTTCTGAAAGATTGCTTCAACACATTTTAATTCCTTTAAAGTGTTAATTTTTTGGAAATTGTCTACAAAGATAAATTCTTCTCTCTATAATTATTCCATATTTGTTTGGACTTCTTCCTGGTTCCTTGTATGGGAAAATCAGTATCTCAGCCACTTAGGATATTATTTTGTGGGGAATACTTATCAAGAAAAATATACAATCAAAATTATCTTTAAATCAGAAGGAATTTTTAGGGGAGATAAAGCATAAATTGGGTTGCAAAATGTAGAAATAGAATCACAGAGAACTCTTTAAGTAAAACCTTGTGTTGGCTGCATCATTTCATTCATTTGTGCAAAGTGCCCTCTCCTGGTCACTGCAAGTAATATTTTGTATAGTTTACTCTTTCTAGATTCCTTTTTGCCATGAAATTTGTGAACAACTGTACATATATACCAGGCTGGGCTTCATATAGGAGGAAAAAAATTGAAGACCAGTGGCTTTTAACTTTGCAAGAGTTGGACTCTGATTTATCTTCTTCATATGGGCACTTTTGGTCGTCAAGCTGCGGTTGGTTAGTCTTGTGTGTGTGGGGGGGGGTCCTCTTGTCTGTTAACTGGTATACTCTTCTCTTTTGCTCATGACTTTACCATCAGTCCAAGGGCCTGTTTACACATGACAGGAATCACGTGTATAACAGGAGACAGCCCAGAACCCCAGCAGACCAAGAAGTGAACATTTTCCTTCTCTTTCCTTCCTCACTCCCCCTCAGCAGGATTTGTAAGCTCCAAAAGCATCAAACCCTGGGCAAGCGGGTGACTCAACATGACTGAGTGTTAAATCTGAAACAGATGTAAAAGCCCTGAGTTTTACTCATTTTTAAGTATTCAGCACCAGGTAGAATGAAGTCTCAGAACCAGAAATTTATTATTATTATTATTATTATTATTAATTTTTATTTCATTTTTTGAGACAGAGTCTCAAGCTGTTGTGTTGGGTAGGGTGCCATGGCATCATAGCTCACAGCCACCTCCAACTTGGGCTCAAGCAATCCTCTTGCCTCAGTTTTTCTATTTTTAGTAGAGACAGAGTCTCACTTTTGCTCAGGCTAGTCTCCAACTTTTGAGCTCAAGCTATCCCCCTGCCTCAGCCTCCCAGAGTGCTAGGATTATAGATGTGGGCCACTGTGCCCGGCCCAGAAATTTATTATTGAAAAATTATATCTTGCTATACATGTTTTAAAACTAAATGGAATTAGGGACTATCATGCCAAACAGCTTCAACAAGAAAACACAATTGCAGATTACAGAGTTTAGTTCAACAGAGTTGGGAATGACTATAGTTGTCCTTTGGCCAAGTTTCTAGTCTAGAATATATTTAAAATTGCAATGTCTTCTGAGAGATGAGATGAGTGTATTTCCCCAGACAAAATACACTTGCTTAATGGGCTTGCTTACTGTTTGCTATAAAATCAGTAGATGCCCCCCAATAACGTCCAGGAGTCTGCATTTTCAGCCAGCATCCATGAAACCACAATAGGATAACTTATTAGTTTATAAGTAGGGAAAAATCAAATTCCAGATCTGACAATAGTGTCTCACCAACTTGTAAGTATTTTTTAATGTACCATTCTACAATTAATATTTTTATCTTCTTTATGTATGCTAGATACTAGGCCAGTTTCAAAAACTTATTAATATATCTTATTGAGCTAACTCCCTTTGCTGATGGGCTACATACAGAAATCAATACATTTAAATACTCAGAATATGAAAATACATTATTCTTTTAAATAGTACATTTCTTGCCAGAAAGCAAAGCTCAGCAACATTTTAATAAGGGAAGCTGTACAACGTTGATCTCCCCAGCAAGGAAATAGCTAACGTGCACCCCAGATTTGATGCTTCCTCAGTGAGATTTGGAGGGATATATTTATATGAGTAGGCCTGCTATCCTGTTGCAAGTACAGAGGAGGTACTTTACATGTATTAAATGAATTAACAAATAGAAATGCTCTAAATTTTGTTAAATCTGACGATGAGCCCAAGGTAATTTTTTCCTATTCTCATAAAGGTAACAACCATGAGTAAATGGCAAATAAAGGCTGGAATGGTTATAAGAAAGAGCTTGCTATTTTAAGACTGATTTTATTTTTAATGGGATATACATATTATCCCAATGATATTTTATTTTCTATTTTAAAAGATAAATTTGAAACAGAAATATAATTATGTCTAAAGTAAAAATTAAAAAAAATGAAGAGGAAAAAAGCTTCATATTATGGAAAATTTCAAACATGTATAAAAGTAGAGAGAACAGTATAATGAACTCCACATTCCCACTACCAACTTCAACTATTACCAAACATGCTGGATACCGTGGGTTATGTCTGCAATCCTAGCGCTCTGGGAGGCCAGGGGAGGAGGATTCCTTTGAGATAAGGACTCCAAGACTAGCCTGAGCAAGAGCAAGACCCTGTCTGTGCTAAAAACAGAAATATTGGCCAGGCATGATGGCATGTACCCATAGTCCCAGCTACTTTGGAGGCTGAGGTGGGAGGATCACTTGAGTCCAGGAGTTTGAGGTTGCTGTTGTAGCTACCTACAACACACACAGGTAGATAAAATATTGCTAAAATATTAAAATATGTATGGATAAATATCTACTTTTCTAAGCCTTCTGACTATGTTTTTATGGTCCTAGTCCACCTGGACCTTGCCCTGATCAGAGAACTGAAAGTTTAAAATTTAGCAAAGTAGAACCTTGTGGCCTATTTCTAGTATAAGGCAGCCTCCAATCTGATTGATGGGTTCCTGTAGTATCAAGATCTTCAGAGAAACAAAAACAGAAACAGAACTAATAGGAGGATATGTACATGTATGCTGTATGTGGGGAGAGAGAGAACAAGAGAGATTTATTGAGACTAAGTCTTACTCTGTTATCCCAGCTAGAGTGCAGTGGCATCATCATAGCTCATTGCAACCTCAAACATCTCAAGTGATCCTTCTGCCTCAACCTCTAGTAGCTGGAGCTACAGGGGCCTGCCAGCATGCCTGCCTAATTTTTTCTATTTAAAGATGATATCAAACTCCTAAGCTTGAGCACTCCTCGGGAACCACCCTCCCAGGGCACTACAATTACAGGTGTGAGCCACAGCACCTGGCCAAGATTGAGATTTATTATAAGAAATTATCTCATGCACTTGTGAAGACTAAAAAACTGCACAACTGTCCTCTGCAATCTGGAAACCCAAGAGAGCTGGTGGTATAGTTTCAGTGTTAAGTCTAACAGCCTTAAAAGTAAGAGAACTAATGGTATAATTGTCGGTCCAAATGTAGGGGGAACACTGATGTCCCAACTTGAAAAGAAGCTGAGAGAGTAAATTCTCCCTTACTCCATTCTTTGTTCTGCCTTCAACAGATTAGATAAAATCATAGGGAGGGCAATCTGCTTTGCTTAGTCTGATGCAAATGGTAATCTTACCTGGAATCACCTGTACAGACACATTCAGAAATAATGGGCATCCCAGGGCCCAGTCAAGTTAACAGAGAAAATTAACCATCACAGTGCCCTGTTCTATTGATTTTTTAACATTTGGGGAAACGGCTTACCTATAATAAAACATGAATAGAACTGATTCAGGGAGTAGTCAAAAATAGGAAAAAATCGGTGGCAAGAAAATTAGGAATAGTCCCAGAAAAGCAGGATAGAGCTAAATAAAAAGCCAGAGTGCCCAATGTGTATAAAAGACTAGAACTTACTCAGTATCTCAAAGTTAGAAGACTAGGTAGTAAATAGATTACAGATTATCTCTTATCCAAAATCCTCAGGACCAGAAGTGGTTCAAATTTAGAATTTTTTCCAAATTTGAGAATAGAATAGAATAGATGAGACTCAAGTCTAAATATGAATTCATTTATATTTCAGATGCACCTTATACCCATAGGCTAAAGGCAGTTTTACATAATATTTTTTTATATTTTTGTGAATGAAATAAAGTTTGGTAAGTACTTATGTGTGAAAGTTTCAACTTGAGAAGTCATGTCAGTGTTCAACAAGTTTTGGATTTCAGATTTTTGAATTAGAGATTGCAACCTATATAAAGACAATAATCACAATTATATATAAAGTGACTGTGCTGGAAACTCCAAAGTAGGCAATGAAAACTGAGCTGATTTTGTTGATGATAAACAATGCTACTAGTGGGCACTGTAAAAATTGCTTGTGTGATGCAATATGACTTTACTGGGAATGGTTTTGTAAGAAAATCTACTAATGTACAACCAGTTCATCTACTTTGTATACCAACCAACATTGCCTGCTCCAGAACAGCAACTGGTGCCCAGCCCTTGCAGAATGTTCATGGTTGACAGCTTTTCTCTAGTCTGCCAAGCTCTTCGGAGGGGAGATAGATTTAGACCAAAAAATGGTTGTGTTTGTTCCCAAATCACTTTATGAAAGGTGTGCTTGTAACTGCAAAGGTATAAGCTAAATAAATGTTACATACATCCACAAAATAGGAGTAAGAAATTAAAAAAAAAAAATCTCTTCTCTGAAAATGAAGTTTAAAACTTAAAAAAAAAACAATAGAGATGAGTTACTAAAAATTACTATTGAATAATATATGGACAATTGATGGGAAAAGTTGGGGGAGGGGAATCATAGAATTGCTTCACAAGTATCTTGAAGATTTCAATCCATCTTAAAAAATTAAACTTAAAAATTACAGATAATGTAGGATAAAATGTCTTTTAAAAACAGCATGTATTCAATAATTTGACTTATTGCTTTCAAATTACTTTCAAAACTGGTAAATAAATGTTCATTCATTTGTACAACAGTGAACAAATATATATTATTAAGTTGATCTAAAAAGTGACAGATATGTATAATTTCTTTTATAAATAAGTGTTTTAACTGACTTTTGAAATCTGAATTGCATCAAGATTTTTATTTTATGTTTTAGAATCACTTAGAAGTTAAAAATATTATTTTTGTGATTTGTACATTCTATATAGAACTATTTATAAGACATACAGAATGAAGGACATACTTCCATGAACCTTCCTTGTGTTTCCTGTTCATGAAAATGAAACACGTTTCAAGAAGAGTCAAAACAAGAGTCTGATTCTCTTGCCCTCCCCTTGTGAGAGAAAGGATGAGAGGGTGACTGGACCAACTGGGCAACATTATCTGCATTTACTTGTTCCAGAAGATTCTTGCTCTGCAAGAGGCAGCAGGAGCATTTGCTCAAGAGGGGAGCAAACATGGTGTTCATGGGTGTGACTCAGGGAGAGTGGAGGCCTTTACTCAAACCTGAGGGACTAAATGAGGGAACTCTGCCTGTGATGACTGCAAACACAGGAATGTGTGCTGCTGTGAGGGAGGGGTTGGAAAATGTACACTGTCATTCAAACCTCGAATAAAACGTAGTTCGTTTATTCCCTAAAACTTACCTCATCTTTCCTTGGAAACCTTATTCCTGCTCATGGCAGAAAAAAATAATTGTACTTGACAATGAATGGTAAAATATTAGACTTCATATTTCTTATCAGGGTGAATTTTCCCTTTCAAGATTTTTACTTTCTGTCCAAACTGGCATCTGAATGTAAAGGGAAGCTAATGCATGTTTATAGCTGGAGAGGAGGGCAGGCTCTTCCTCAGGCCACTCTCTGCTCTTTGGTGGCCTTTGTTGACATGCCTTCATCTTACCTTCTTACTGGAGGGTCTGTGCAGGTTTGCTGTGTTGGGCTGGTGCTGTGGTATTGTGCTGATATTCACAGATCACTGACCATGCCTTGCTTGTCCTATACCTCAGTGCTCCACTAGGAAACCCCATAACTACACCTTGCTTTCTCCACACCTCCCTGAAGGATACAGAATTCTGCAAAGCAGCTCAGGGGCTTTCTCTCAGGGATTACTCTTCTGCTTATAAACCAACAGTGAACTGGGCAGGGGCTTTGCCAAGGGCTGCAGTCTCCCTGACTGATGCTGTGGAGATAGTCTGTTAGCTCCTATGCTCTTGAATCGTTCTTATTTTTTATCTTCCCTCCCCTCACCCTAGGGACCTTGGTGCTGAGAGTGTAGCAAGGATACTCCTCCCTTCTGGTTCTGTTCCACAAGGATTAGAAAACTCTTTATTTCTGTCGGATGGACTCTTCTCTTCATTCGTCTCTTTACTGTAGCTTATTATAAGTACTTAAGTTCACACTCCCACGTTTTGCTCCTGATATATAAAGCCAAATTTGGAATTTATTTTTTTAAAAACTTTGTTTCAACAAGTTCTAGATTTGAATGCCATTATTTCCCAAAGGATTCAAAATAAACTGCTTTTAGACTCAAATATGAGAAATGGCATTTTTGATCTAAGGGATATCTATACACTTCTTTAGTTCCCTGGGACAACAAAACTGTGCGTTTAACTTTAATTGGTGAAGACCCATAAGGAGAGGGGGGAAACTGGATTACTGTGAGGGAAACACATCAAGTGCTAAAATTCCCATTAATCCTTCCCAGATGAGATGCAGCCCACTGCCTTCTTCAAGCCCTGTTGTTTCCATCTAGCAATACATCTGCCCAAAGTCATTCCCTGCTCTGATCCAAGTGGTAGCAAGAGAAGATCCTTGGGAAACTGGGTTCCTACATGAGCTAAAGAGTGACCACCACTTCCTCCAGTCTTCTTGTTGTAAGCCTGGTGACATGGCCCTTGACTCTCAACATCTCCCCTTCCTGATCCCTGCATCTTTCCCGAGAGTCAAATACAGAGTAGCTTCAGTAACCTCTTTTTTGTCTCCCTTGCTCATCAAAGTGTAGACAAAAAGAAACAGAGCCACAGACATAATAGCTATTTCATTGGGTCTTTTCCAAAGAGAAAAAATTGACAGAAGCACTGATCAGCCAGCATCCCTCAGCTGCAGACACCAGGGATCCAGCTAGATAATGAGGAACGTTCACGCACATGTTGCCTGAAGCTAATAGTCATGCCTTTTAAAACATAATTTGACTTCCTTTTGTCTTCTTGCTTATTTATATGGTTTTGAGTCCTACCAGGACCCTGTGACCAGTGACATTATGTCTACTGCTATTGGAGATGCAGTTTGAAAACTGAGTGAGTCAAGAATTTATCTTTGCATTTTGGCAGTTGAGTATGTGAGCTGAGTATAAAAGACTACAAAATGCATCTTCACCTGAAGAAAAATAGTGAAAAGTAAATAAAACTCACATAGAAGTACAAGTGTACAAGAAAATTTCTTTTAAAAAATATTTATTTTATCTGGCACCAACAGGGAAATTTCGGACATATAAAATCCAAGTCCCTGTGGGTCCCTACCCATCTCGGGTGGTAACATTAATACCAGTTCAAACACATATTCTCATTTCAGCTAACTCTTTTGGCAGGAATAAATGTGAACATTTTCTAAAAACAATTTAGGCATCAGTCTTAGAGTTTCGAAGAGGGAAAAATCAATTTAAGTACCTTTATCAAGTTTTTGAAAGAACATATATTCAGCATCTGTCAAACGCTGATTTCTTATCTCTGCCTTGAGGGAACTTCACAGACTGCACTCTCTGCTGGTCAAAGGTCATTTTCACTTTCAGGTTCACGATAATGAACTTAAATAAATAACATGATAATTAAGTTAAATAATTCTCAACTACATATAACTCTACCTGGAGGATATAAAAACTCATTTTTTTTTAGATTTTACATCAACAACATGAATATATTAACTAAAAAAGAACATCTAAGGACACAGGTTTGTAGAGAAGCAAAGCTGAATTGATAACAGAATGAAACTGTGACTATTGAGAGGACTGTTAATAAAAGAAAGTAAAGGACTGGGTGGTGCCTGTGGCTCAAAGGAGTGGGGCACTGGCCCCATATGCTGGAGGTGGTGGGTTCAAACCCAGCCCTGGCCAAAAACTGCAAAAATAAAAAGAAAGTAAAGGACTTGAATTGTCTTAGAATAATAGCTAATGTACTTTATTTTAAACCTGGTACATTTTTAAGGATGAAAGGGGTATATTAATAACTAGCTCAGTAACAGTCATTACTCAGGAGAATACCAGTCACACTAGGACACGCAGTGACACAGAAGTTTTGCTCTAAGAGCTGGTCAATACCAGGAAGAAAACAGTTAAACAGTTGCTTCATATTACACATACTCTGCTCTGAGGATTAAAAACACTGATGCCCCTTTTAGGTTATCCAATAATGACCTATCACAGTGTTTGGTAGACAGAGAAGAGTTCCAGTCCCTTGTGGGGGACAGAGGCAGGTGCCCCGTGCAACTGCCACACCTGGGTGAGGAGGGACGCTCTTTCAATCTACCAATCAGAACTTGGTGCACCAACTGCAAAAGAATGCCAGGACTCCCTAGTAGCAGGCCAAACAGCACAGGTACACTAGGGTGTGGGAGGTTACCTAGAACAATCTTAAAACTAATTACCATGTTGTTAGCTTAAATCTACACTGTGGTTAATAAGAGCTTTCAGAGAGGCTCAGGGGAGGTCCACATGTCCAGTACCATGCAGGTGTCATAACTCCTGATGCTGAGGTCTCAACCATGAGGAGTGTCTAATCCAGACAAATGAACTGGGTGAATCTTAAAATCATTATGGTAAGTGGAAGGAGTCAAACAGTAGAGAGTACATAATGCATGATTTCAATTATACAAAATTCCAGAAGATAAAAACTAATCCGTAGCATCAGAAGGTTATCAGTGTCCATCTGGCGATGGTGGGTTCAGGTTGGGGTGCAGGAGTAGAGGGATAGCACAAAAGTGTTTAGAGGTGATGGACATGTTCACCATGTTGATTATGGCAACGGTTTCTCATGTATATACATGTTTGATGCCTGGTTTAATAAAAAACACCCATGCTGCCCACTCACAAATATGAAAGCAAAAAAAGGCCCTCCTAGAATATGGGTACATATATTGACATATATGGAAGGTATTTTATCTATGTATTTCCTCTTCATCTGTCTTTTGATAAGATTGAGAACAGCTATTTCCTTCTTACAATTATCTTTATGTTCAATAGGACACAGAATTTCAATTCTCCAGGACTTTTTCCCTAAATTTTACAGTATTCAAGCATAAGTTGCATTCATTTCTTTGTGATATTCCAAAATTTTTAAGGTGTCATTTAAAGAAGAGTTTGTTTACTAACACTAAATTCAAAAAACACTGACTTACTATACATTGAACATGTTCTAGCTGATGTATTCACTATAGGGGTGTAAAAAGTATCCCTTATGGGGAAAAATCTGCAAACTGTGTGTCTATGACCAGAACAACATCACTGTTGTAAGGTAACCAGCCTCCAGCTGACAGGTGTTAGGAAGTATAGAAGATCATCTGATTTTCGGCTTGCTGATGCTGGAGGTTGACAATATACTCTGAGTAGTTCATGGATTCAGTAACGTCCTTCAGCTACACATCAGATGATTCCTCTGATGTGAGGCGTGAATTGTCTGTTCTTCCTTTCCTGTTCATGCTCCCACCAATCCCCAATTTTAATAAAAAGAGAATTAATTTCTCTTCCTCTGATACTACTAGAATGCTAGGCAAATGACATTTTGCTACTCAAAATGATTTTATCGAAGGTTAGGAGTTCATGCTTATTTCTAAATTGCAATGTTAAAAATCTATTTTCAAATTAACAAAAATATTTTAAAGCCTATTTGGTGGAAGCTGTCATACTTAATATCATTCAAAAATAAAGAAATGTAAAAGCAATCTTTACCATCAAAGCATATGAAGTGTAGTTAAGGGTGTCAAAGAAAAAAATTTATTGAGTTTCAAAGCTATAATTGGATTTTATTAGTGATTTGTGAATCAGGCAGCATTCCATCTACAAAATAGAGAGGCACCAGATGAGTTGAGCAAAGGGAGCAGACTTTTTAGGCAGAAAAGGCTGAAAAACAGAGATACAAAGGGGCGGTACCTGTGGCTCAAGGAGTAGGGCACTGGCCCCATATACCGAGAGTGGAGGGTTCAAACCCAGCCCCGGCTAAAACTGCAAAAGAGAGAGGAGAGAGAGAGAGAGAGAGAGAGAGAGAGAGAGAATGAATGAATGAATGAACAAAAATTATACTGGTCCTTCCCAAGTTATTTTCCTTATTGGGTTAAGCCAGAGGGGGCTTCCCTATCATGCCAGCTCAGTGTGACTAGATCTCCTTGGATTGATTGCTATAAATATCCCTTTTTTTCTTTTCTTTTCCTTTTCTTTCCTTTCCTTTTCTTTTTTTAAATTTTATTATTAAATCATAGTTGTGTACATTAATGCAATCATGGGGCACCATACACTGGTTTTATATACCATATGACATATTTTCATCACACTGGTTAACATAGCCTTCCTGGCATTTTCTTAGTTATTGTGTTAAGACATTTATATTCTACATTTACTAAGTTTCACATGTACCCTTGTAAGATGCACCGTAGGTGTAATCCCACCAATCACCATCCATCCGCCCATCCTTCCCTCCCTCTCCTCTTTCCCCATATTCTTAGGTTATAACTGGGTTATAGCTTTCATATGAAAGCCATAAATTAGTTTCATAGTAGGGCTGAGTACATTGGATACTTTTTCTTCCATTCTTGAGATACTTTACTAAGAAGAATATGTTCCAGTTCCATCCATGTAAACATTAAAGAGGTAAAGTCTCCGTCTTTCTTTAAGGCTACATAATATAGATCTGCCATTCAATCCTACAATTCCTCTACTAGGTATATACCCAGAAGACCAAAAATCACATTATAACAAAGATATTTGTACCAGAATGTTTATTGCAGCCCAATTCATAATTGCCAAGTCATGGAAAAAGCCCTAGTGCCCAATGATCCACGATTGTATTAATAAATTGTGGTATATGTACACCACGTAAGACAAATTAGATGAAATCTCCCAGCTTTGTTTGTCTGAGAAAGTATTGTTCTCTCATGTTTGAAGGCTATTTTGAAGGATATACTGATAATATTCTAGTGTTAAGATTTCTTTCCTTCAGCTCTCTGAACATCTCATGCAACTCCCTTCCAGCCTGTGGGGTTTCCATTGAGAAGTATACTGCCAGACATACCAGAGCTCCTGTAGGTGTTATTTTTTTTTTTCTTTTTCTTGCTTTCCTCATGTCCTTTTCTTTATTCAAGATATTTGGGAGCTGATTAGGGATCAGCCTTCAGGAGTCTTGTTTGGGTTAAATCTGCTTAGTGTACTACAAACTTCGGGCTCTGAATACTGACATCTTTCTCTAGGCTGGAAGGTTCTCTGTTACTGTTCCTTTCAATGCGCTTTCTATTCTAGTCTCTCTCCAGCTCCTCTTTAAGACTAATAACTGCTAGATTTTCCCTTTTGACATTATTTTTCAGATCTTGTAGGTAGGCTTCATTCTTTTCTGTTCTTTTTTATTATTATTATTGTTAAATCATAGCTGTGTACATTAGTGCAATCACCTGTACTCATTCTAAGATGCACCATAGATGTGGCCCCACCCGTTACCGTCCCTCCACCAAAACCTCCCCCCTCCCTTCCCCTTTTTTGGCACTTTCCCCATAGTCTTGTGCTATAGTTGGGTTATAGCCTTCATGTGAAAGCTCTAATTTAGCTTCATAGTAGGGCTGAGTATATTGGATACTTTTTCTTCCATTCCTGAGATACTTTGCTTAGAAGAATATGTTCCAGCTCCATCCATGTAAACATGAAAGAGG
>CAUYPK010113021.1:0-39622 GCA_963574355.1 Loris lydekkerianus
GGCAAATCAACACCCGGACGCCCGGCCGTCTCAAAGAAATCTGTTAATTAAATATAATTTTTTATTTATTTTTTTTTTTTTTTTTTTTTTTTTTTTTTTCCTTTTTGAGTTTCAACTCAAAAGATATTCCAGGAAAAGAGAGAGGGAGGCTGGACTGGGTTTCCTTCAATGGGCTTTTGATGCCAAGGAGGATGATGGACTTGTCCCAACTCAGCTTTACCCCCAGCCCACTTCCACCCGAGCAGAGTCCAGGGGAGAGACAATTGAGGTGGCAGGGCAGCTGGGAGGGAAGGGCTAGGGCAGTGATGCTCTGGGGCAAGAAGTCAGGCTGAGGCTGGGAGGTGGAAAGGAGCTGCCCACATGCAGTCCCCTTTGCTCAGTGACAGAACGTCAAAGCTTGGCCAGGGCTGAAGGGACTACACAGGTGGGGGTGAGGCAGGCTAAGCGATGGCTGCAGCCAAGGAACTAGGGCAGGGAAGGGCTCAGGACTGGCCCTCCCTCCCCTCTAACTGATGATCTGCCGAGGGCGTCCGTAGCCTGTCATGCCGGCCTGGGAGGCCCCTTTGTTGCTGCCCATCTGAAGGCCAATGACATGCTTTCCTTCCTGCAGTTGGCTCTCTGTGAACTCCCGCTTATGCTCCTGTGCTTTCCTAGAAGAGGAGGAATCAGGATAAAGACTTGGCAGGACTGCGTGCTTTCCACCTGTTCTCTGATCCCTCTGTTACTGCCTAGTGCAATCCCAATGCCTTCTAGTCATTTCTCCTTTTTACTTAATCTAGCTTGCCCCATAGGCTAGGAATGAGACTGACTGAGAAAGCAAGGAATCAGGAAGTATGAGGGGCCCCGCATGGTGGCTCACGCCTGTCGTCCTAGCACCCTGGGAGGCTGAGGCGGGTGGAATGCCTGAGCTCAGGAGTTCAAGACCAGCCTGACCAAGAGTGAGACCCCATGTCTACTAAAAATAGAAAAGCTAGCCGGGCATTATGGTGGGGGCCTATACTCCCAGCTACTGGGGGAGGCTCAGGCAAGAGGATTGCTTGAGTCAAGAGTTTGAGGTTGCTGTAAGCCATGATGCCACAGCACTCTACCCAGGGCCATAGAGTGAGACTCTGTCTCAAAAAACAAAGAAGTATTAGGGTCTCCTTCCCCCTTCCCATCCTTGACCTTCACTCCGTCTTTTCCTGGCTGTCACCTCCCTACCCACTCCCACAGGCTGTTTAGGCTGAGCCGCCCCCTGCCATGCAGAGACCCAAGCTCAGAGTGCAGGGCATCCCTGCGGCCACATACTTCATAAACCAGTTGGGATCTCCACGGTAGTGTCCATCATTCTTGGTCACTGCCAAGCTGCCCAAAGCCATCAGGGTCCTCTGCACTGCTGCCATATCTTTGCCTGTGAGAAGAAAAAGGAGAGCAGGGACAAATGTCAGGACTGTATAAAACAGGACCCAAGCCAAGGCCTGCCCCCCGCTCTCATGGAAAAATGGCCAAACTAGGGTGGCGCCTGTGGCTCAAAGAGTAGGGCACCAGCCCCATATACCAGAGGTGGTGGGTTCAAACCCGGCCCTGGGCAAAAACTATCAACAACAACGATTAAAAAAAAAAAAAAGAAAGAAAAATGGCCAAACTAGGACGAGAGTTGTCCCTAAATCGAAGGAAGCTTCAGTTGATCCCACAGGCCCTTGTGAGTGTGGTGTGGAATTCTCCTGGCACATCCCATCCCCGCTGTGCACAAACTAGCAAACCCCTTGTGACAAACTTTGATCATTTCCTTCCTCAGCATCTGTCTTCCACCTGCCCAGCCCTTTTTCCTCATACCTTCAAAGAGATCCACAGTCTGGAACATGTCAGTCTTGGTGACCCCATAGTCCTCAGCTGCCTTCAGGAACTGAGCCACCTGCTCCATCTGCTTGAAGACCATGGAGGGCGGGTTCTCGGGCACCTTCACCGGCTTGGAGCCCTCGGAATACAGGCTGTTCACCAGCTTGCTCAGAATCTGCGGGGCACAGGGCAGAGCTCAGCACTCAGTTCAGGGGCCCATGACTTGCAGGGTGGCATAGCCCAGTCCCATTTCCCGGGGTGCTACTCACCACACCATTCTTCAGCCAGACCTGGAAACCCAAGCGCCCACGGTCTGGGCGACCCACATCAGGGCCACACTGCGCTACGATCCACTCCACCAACCGTTCCTCCAGCTCCTCATCATACTTCTTCTCAATTTTAGATTGTACTTCACGGCTCATGCCGTAGGAGGGACCCTTATTGGCCATGCTGGGGGAGAGCTAAGGCAGGACAGGGTGGAGGAAGAGAGAAGGGAGAGCATTAGAGGAGCAGGGAGCAGCTCTGCTTTCAGCTGTGCCAGGCCGGCCTTCTGGCTCTGTGCAGGGCACTTTGTCATCCTAGACATTAATCACAGCACTACACACCTGGGCCAGGCCCAGCCCCTTAGTCCAGAAGCCTCTCTGAACTTGAACACCAGGAAAAGGTCTGGAGCAGGGGTGAGTAAACGTTTGTTGCAAAGGACCAGACAGTAAATATTTTAGACTTTGCAGGCCATATGGTTTCTGCTACTGGAGAGCATGGAAGCAGCCATAGATAATATGTGAACACATGAGCATGACTTTGTTCCAATAAAACACTTAGAAAAGGCCGGGTGTGATAAAATAAAATAAAATATTAAAAAAGAAAAAGAAAAAGAAAGAAAGAAAGAAAGAAAAGGCCGGGTGTGGTGGCTCACACCTGTAATCCCAGCACTCTGCAAGGCTGAGGCAGGAGGATCACCTAAGCTCACAGATTCGAGACCAGCCTAAGCCACAGCGAGACCCTGTCTCTAAAAATAGCCGGGCATTATGGTGAGCTCCTGTAGTCCCAGCTACTTGGGAGGCTGAGGCAAGAGAATCACTTGAGCCCAGGAGTCTGAGGTTGCTGTCAGATGTCATGGCACTCTACCAAGGGCAGCAAAGTGAGACTCTGTCTCAAAATAAATGAATAAATAAAATTTAAACAAAATAAACATAGCTGGGTGTTGTGGCGGATGCCTATAATCCCAGCTACATGGGAGGCTGAGGCAAGAGAATCATTTGAGCCCAGGAGTCTGAGGCTGCTATGAGCTATGACACCATGGCAGTCTACCAGGGCAACAAAGTGAGACTCTGTCTCAAAAAAAAAAAAAAAAAAATAGACAGTAGGCTAGACTTGGCCTGTGGGCTATAGGTTGACAACCCCTGGTCTAGAGCATTCTTTCTTTGCCAAGACTGGCCACAGAGGCACTGGAGAGGCCTTCCAGAGGTCACCTTGTGTCCCACAAGAAAGCCAGCAGGTGTCCTTGCCCAGCTAGTTATGAGGTGGGTTCCCACCTCTACCTCGAGGAACAGTTACCTCAAACTCTCACTTTCCCCTCTAGCTCAGAGGCTGGAACTCCAGAACTCCATCTCTCCAAATCAGCTCAACTCTGGCCAGCAGCTGAAGAAGCTCAAATCTACCCATCCCTGGCATGGTCTAGAAAGCCACCAAAACCCAAGAGCTCTTGGTAAAGAAGCTGTACTTTCTAGGCAGCGCCTGTGGCTCAAAGGAGTAGGGCGCTGGCCCCATATGCCGGAGGTCATGGATTCAAACCCAACCCTGGCCAAAAAATGCAAAAAAAAAGAAGCTGTAATTTCTCAGCAGAGAGAGGAATACCCAGCAGCTCTCCTTCCTGCCCTCAGGCTCTTGGCCACTGGAGTAGCTTGAGTAACCAAGAAGTCAGAGTCTCTAGAGACATTCTAGAGCCAAGAATCTGCCAGCAGAGCATGGGAAGCCCTGCCCTATCCAGCATTTGCCATCCAGAGGGCCTGGGCCTGATGCTTCTTGGAAGAGCCTTGCCATTAGAGAGAGGAGGTGTGGAACCAGGCCCAGGCAGGCAGATCACTGGGTAGACATGGGTGTGGGTGGTCAAGAGGAACCTGGGGGTCACCTGGGGGTGGTGTACCTTCAGCCCTGCTTTTGTCTGAAGAGTCTTCCAAAAGAGGTACCAAAAGAGTCCAAATCTATCCCCCAGCCTCAGAGAGATCAGAGACTGGGACAGGATAAAGGTCTCATGAGGCAGGCCATCAGCACATTCACCCAGCACATTCATTCCCTCTCTGGGGAGAGTTGAGACCTTTCCCCACTCCCACCCAGCCCCTGTGGGAAGCAGGGTCAACACTATCACATCACACTGGTCCCAGGCCAACTGCCAAGCCCACTGTGCTGTCTTTCCTTTTCTCACGGCTGACCACCTATCTGAACTTGAGTTCCCTGTCTGGGGACTGGGGATTATGTCATTGATCTCAGAGGGCTGTGAAAATGAGCCAGTGTCTGTGAACTACCTCACACGCTGCCTGTCCCTTAGCTGAGCTCCTTGAAATGCCAGTTGGATTGCTGCCCAGAGCCAGTCTCCTGATAATGACCTGGGAGACAGCCATTCCTTGACTGAGGAGTAAAAATCTACAAGTGTTCCTCCCACTCCAGCCTTCATCCCTTCTCAAAATCATTCCCTGAGCAGACAAGAGTTTTAGAAAGAAATCACTAGGGTGGCATCTGTGGCTCAAGGAGTAGGGTGCCAGCCCGCCCCATATATCAGAGGTGGTGGGTTCAAACCTGGCCCCGGACAAAAACTGCAAAAAAAAAAAATAATAATAATAAAAATTATTTTAAAAAATCATTTAAAAAAAATAAAGAAATCACTAGATGGACTCACCTACATGTCAGCCACTGGAAAACTCACTTTTTTTTTTTTTTGCAGTTTTTGGCCGGGGCCAGGTTTGAACCCACCACCTCCTGTATATGGGGTCGGTGCCCTACTCCTTTGAGCCAAAAGTGCCGCCCGACAACTCACTTCTCTAGACATCTCTTTCCTTATTTGTGAAGTAAGGGTTGGACCACTCTGAGGACATGGTTCTCTGGGCACTGAGGGGGAGATGGACTCCCTGTCCCCACCACCCTTCTCCCAGCCAGTTATACCAGAGAGCCCCAAGGCAGAGGCTATTTAGCTACAAACAGCCATGTCCCTCACTTCCCCACCCCATCCTATATCCCACCCCCACTTCCCAACCACCCAAGGGCTCCTGGGCAAGGAGCTATGGTCAAAATGTCCAAGTTAGGTAGGATCAGATGATTTCAGCCAGTCCTACATCCTGGCCTCCACCCCAGACTTGGTCTCTGCCTTTGTCCACCATCCCAGACCCGCACCCACCACCTTCTCTCCCCTATCCTGCTCATATCCGGCACCCACCCACCCTACTGCAAGAACAGGATGGAAGAGCATGTCCCCCCCACTCCCAGTTTCAGTCTTGGGAGGTTCAGAACAGACGGTACAAGCCCGTGTCAAGGCTCATAGTGACAAGTATACCATGTTGCAGCTGCTCAATCTGGAGACTGTATACGGATTTTGGTCAGACAATGGAGGGTGTGAAATGCACACCACCCCCACCTCCACCTGGCACCACCATCCTTTCCCTTCTTCCTCCTGGGGAAGGTCTGCAAGGGAGAGTCCCTGAGGGATTTCCTTCAAGTCCTCTAATGAAGACCTCCCCAGTCTCAACTTGGAGCCAGTGTGGAAAGGAGAGAGACGAAGATGGCTACAGGGCGGCCCACTCAGAGGCATGAAGACAACAGATTCCTCCCAGGACAGCACAGAGGCCTGCCTTTGACCCTCCTACCCTGTGGTTCCTGTTGGGGCCCCGCCCCTGAGCTGCCCTGTGGGTGAGACTGGGCAGTGAAGGCAGTATAAAGTCCAGCTACAAAGGGACAGGTGGCACCACCTACCAGCAGGAGCTCAGAATAAACAAGCAGAACCAGGGTCTGTTCAGGACTGCTGTGCCCCATCTCTCTACATGGGTAGGAGGGAGCATAGCTGGATCTCTGCGTGGGCATGGAGGTGGCTCATCTCAATTCAGGGGACACAGAAGAATGTCCCTGCTACATAACTGCATGCCCACCCTCACTGCTAGCCTTTTGATAGTGACCATGAAGGGAACCAACAAGGGTCCCAGGGCTGTACTGCCCCTCACTCCAAAGCTCCACCACCACTCCCTGCCCACAGTAAGGGTGACATTCCACTCTGAGGGTGGACTGGAAGGGCAGCTTTCTCACCCATCCCTGCACCCTGCCAGCCCAGGCTATTCCCAATACAAAGAGTTCTATGGTCTTTGACATTGCCTCCTTGTCCTTGCCCCATTCTCCAGCATAAGTGTACTCACACACCTCCTTCCCTCCTAGGATGTCCTCCTAGAGGGCCGACAGACAACGACAGACAACAGAGCCTTAGCCTAACTAGACAAGTCCTTGAGCCCAGCACACACCCTTTGGATGTGACTGGCTGAAATGGGGAACCTCCCTCTCACTCCAGTGGTTTCCACCACCAATTCCCCTGAACCAGCCACCCAGTCTGAGGGAGACATGGGACCCTAGCAATGCCATCCCACCCTGTCTGGAGATTAGGAATTCAGCCCCCTGAGAGGGTGGGCTTGCCCCCTGGCCAGGGCCTGCAGAGCCCTGCCTGGAATGCACCCACTGCCACTCTCAAGCTCCAGCCCCAACAAATGCACTTACGGGGTTCCTCAGGGCTTGCAAGTAGTGAAGTCTCCGTGTCTGGACTTGGACAGACAGGATGGGGCGCTGGCTGGATGAGAGGTTTAAAGGGCTGCCACCGGGGTGATGTCAGCCTCCCCCGCCAGCTCCCTCTCACCCCCTCCCTACTGGAGGAAACCGGCTTCACTCCCCACACCAGCCCCCCCAGTGACTCTACACAGGCTCCATATTTGGGGAAAGACACCAAGTTGGAGCAGTCTGCCCGGGGGCTGCCGAGACATTCTCTGCGTGCTTTGGAGATGGAGAAGGCCTGGGCGGGGCTGCATTGCCAGCAGGGAGTCGGCCGGGAAAAGCCTTTTATGGACAGGACCATGAGGCCTTCCCTGCTGCCCTGCTTAGGACTGTTCCTTCATTGTTCCCTGCCTTGCCTCTGAGTTTGAAGTTTGAGGAGAGGAGGAGTTCTAGAGTCTGGCCACGGAGAGAGCCAAGAAGCTAGGAGTGCTAGGGATCCCTGGGGTTTGTGGGGGACAAACTAGACACCCTCCCCTCCTGGAGCTTTAAACTCTAATCCGAGGATCTAATTCACGCCAGGCACTTTGCAAATAATCTTAATACTCACAGCTACTACCCCCATTTTACAGATGAGGAAACTGAGACTCAGAGTGCATCTTACTCAGTGCTACATGGTAAGTGGTGAAAGGCAGAATGTGGGCACCCTCACCAACCTCTTTGTAAGGGCTGGAAAGATACTCAGAGCCACCCTTTCAGCTGTAACATTCAGTTCAAGTTGAGAACATCTACCCAATAGTTGGGGTGGGATTTTTTTTTTTTTTTTTGAGACAGAGTCTCCCTATGCCGCTCTCGATAGAGTGCTGTAGCATCACAGCTCACAGCAACCTCAAACTCTTGGGCTTAAGCTATTCTCTTGCCTCAGCCTCCTGAGTAGCTGGGACTACAGGCGCCTGCCACAACACCTGGCTATTTTTTGGTTGTAGTTTGTAGTCATTGCTGTTTGGCAGGCCCGGACTGGTGCATGTGGCTGGTCCCCTAGCTGCTGAGCTACAGGCACGGAGCCAATTGGGGGGAGATTTGAGGCCTCCATAGTAGCTGAGATAACTGTGGCCTTGACCCAGAAGGCAGTGATAATAAAAAAGGTCTCTAAGCCCCAGCAGGGCCTGGGGGACTAACCCTGGGGTAGGAGGCAGAGGCTGGTATCTGTCCCTCCTTGTCCTGGAAAGCAGACTGGATTCTATGCCCCCAAGAGGGAGACCCACTGACATCTTGCTTGCACCTGGTTCAGCTTCAGGAGTCTCAGGGAGTGATAGGAGATTAAGAAACGTGAAAGATTTCCAAGGGAACAGCTGCCTGCTGTGGCCCTCTGCCCCCATCCTAGGGCACCTAGTAGGGCGGACCTAACACTCTCCTCTACACACACCCCAGCACCATTGCGAGCAGGAAGAGCCCAAGAGAGGGGCCGCCAAGTCGGGCGGTCGCAAAAGTCCCGCCCCACGGCCACCCGGCTCGCCCTGAGCTTGGTGGAGCATAGAGCCACAGCGCCTCCCAGTGGCAGTTCCACGGAAAGGCACGGAGAGGAGCCGCGGATCGGCAAGCAAAAACCCATTCCCGCCATCCCGGGAACACGCACACCCCTGGCTGTCTTGAATCCATCGATTCCTTGGCCTCGAAATCTTGCTCTCCTTGGCCGGCTGAAGTCTAAATGAACCTTTCAGGGACATTTCAAAACCACCTCCTCTTGGAGCCTGTCCACCACCCATTACCATCTTCTCTGAGCACCTGCCCCCACCTCCTGCTCCATCTCCCTTCATACCAGGGAGCACTGCCTGGGCCTGCAGCCTGGGGGGCGCCGAGGTGGGAAGTAGAGCCAGCTTGTCTGGATGGTGGTGGCCTGGTGAGGAGGTTATCTCTGATGGGATGGCATGGCTAAGGCTTTGTCAGTAACTGGCCTCTGCCCAGCACAGTACCTTAACGCACAGCAGGCTCCTGGCAAGTGTTTGCTGAATTAATGCTATTGCTCCAGAGAGGAAAAAACGGGGGAATCAAGGAACTGCAGTTTCTAGTGCCACCATGTCTTGGAGAAAAGGCAGGCCAGAAGAAATGGGAAATACACGCCTCATCCTCAACATCTCCACCCAGAAAGGGAGAATGAGTAAGCCTCCAAGAGCTGCCTCTGGCTGTGTGTTTATTGAATGCAGACTCATTCATAGAAAACAGATGCAACCACAGCATGGAAAGACATAAAATGAAGTTCTGAAAAAAAAAAAAAAAAACACCCAGACCCACCTCCTCAACCCAGACCAAAGAGAGCTATAAAAACAAATTTGGGAGAATAAAACACATTCTCATCCCCGAGGCAGAGGCTCAACTTGACCTCCCCATCCTTGGCATCTGAAATGGACTGGAGGGAATGAAGGGCTCCAAGGACCAGAGTGGGCAGGAGAGCCCCAAACGGGGGTGACTGTAAACTCCAAAGTTTTGTAAGTATGGACGTGTGTGACTGACATAGAACTTGGCTGAAGACTGGACGGAAATTCAGAGGCCAGCCCTGGGTCCTAGAGTGAGGCTGGGACTGCAGACACACAGGCAAAATAGCATGTCCCTTCCTTAAGCCCCTTTCCAAGATAGGCACTGGGCTCCCGCAGCTGTGAAGGCAGGACGGGATGAGCTGTTTCATCCTTCCTCTGCCCTGGACATTCTTGGGCAGTGTCAATGGCACTGAAAGGCCCCCAGCTGGGGTTTGGCAGGGCTAAGGGCCTGGAGAGGACAGGAAGGGTTGAGTCACTTTTCCCTTCAGTCCTGGTACTGGCATCAGTCTGGGGGCTAATGGGACAAGGAGATGACCTCTGAATTTAGCCTCTCAGAAGGTGGTTCTCAAATTGGGCTGACTGCATTGCTAAAGAGCCAGCCCTGAGCATAGATCAGAGGGGAGAGGACACATACTGCTCTGGGCCCCTTGCAGGCCTTAGCACCTAAAGTCTGGCACCAGGTGGCCACCCCCAAAGTCCCACACTCCCATCCATCCTGGCTGACCAGAGTGGGCAGTGATGGCAGCCAGGTACACCCCCAGAGAGAAGTAGAGCCCAGGTCAGGACAGAGACTCAGGTCCCAGACTAAATCCTGCAGCGGGAGCGCAGGAGGAAAGGGCTTTGGGTCCCAGGCTTGGGAGGTGATGAAGAGGATGGGCGGAATGCAAGGCGTGAGATGGGGAGGGTGTCATCTTCCCTCCTTCCTCCTGCAGAAGGACAAACGGAGAGCCAAAGGACAGGGCCCGTGGAAGGCCCCAACACTGAGAAGAAAGCAGCAATTTGGCCAATGTCTGCAGTTTCAGGGAGCAGGCCTCCTCCCAGCAGAGGGCAGCTGCAAGGCTCAGTGCCACCCCATGACTGTGTCAGGCCAGGCCCAGGCTGGACCTCACCGTCCCACCACTACTCAGTGTTGTGCAGCAGTGCTGGGACTTGTACTTCCAGTGTTCCAGAGATGCCGGGCATCGGACACTGATGTGCTCAGAGCCCCGAGAGGCAAAGTGAAGGCCAACGCTCCTGCTAGAAGACGTAGATCTTGTCCCGCTGCACAGTGTCCAGGTCATCGTCCAGTGTCAGCAACACCTTGGGGGGAGGGGGGGAGATGCCAGATCAGCCACAGAGAAAGAGGCAGCCTCTACCTCTACCCTCCTAGGTTGGGCCGGGTCCTGCCTACCAGAAAGGACCCGAACATGGCAATGGAGGACAGGAAGTGCCAGATGTCATGGTCATCAAAGAAGTCGAGGAGGATACAGTCTCGGTTGTGCTCCCTTGACTCCGCGGGTGTTTTCTTGGGAAGGAACAGAGACTGCCACCTGCTGCCCCTGTTCTGGCAAGGCCAGGGGCAGACCCACTCCCCTCTCACTCAAAGGGACCCCTCTTGCTTCCCCAGGCAAGAAAGCACCTTGTTTTGATCTGTCCCATGCCCTCGTCCCCCTCATCTGAGAAACAGCCCTTGGTTACAAACTTCTCCCCAGTCCGCTGGCTTCTGCTCGCTCCTTGTCCTTCGCTCCTGTCCTCCTCCCTTCACACTCTCTTCCTTCCATCTAAGAGCTGAGAATTCTAATAACCTTGAGATGCCTTCAACTCAGAGGTGCCACAAGGCCTCCTAACTCATTCCCCTGCCTGAACTCTGTTCCCTACCCCGCCCCCAGGTTCACTGTTTTCTCCAAAGTACAATCACCAGGGTACACCCCTGCTCAAGGACAGTAGCCATGGGCTGTGGCACTCAAGGTCCTCCCTGCTCTACCAGTAACCTCCATCCCACAAACATCTACTGAGCACCCCACACCCACGTCTGAGGGGTTATCCAGGCTGCATGCTGAGACCACAGACATGACCAAGACCTGCTATGGCCTCAAGGAGCTCACAGTCTTCACCTGGCCCCAACTCATTGCAGTCACTGACCTCCAGCATCACCAGAGCTTTTATGGCCAAGAACAAGGCAATAAGGCCTGTCTCCTCCATGAAGAGCTCCTGGGATCCTAATTCAGTCTTCTCTGTGCTCTGTCCCCCAGTACATTCCCCTTCATGCCTGTGCCCTTCATTTCATGTATCAGATTGTATTTTTTTTTTTTTTTTTTTGGAGACAGAGTCTCATTCTGTCACCCTGGCTATAGTGCCATGGGGTCACATCTCACAGCAACCTCAAACTCTTGGGGTCAAATGATCCTCTTGCCTCAATCTCCTGAGTAGCTGGGACTACAGGCACCTGCCACAATGCCCAGCCACTTTTTTTCTATTTTTAGTAGAGACAGGGTCCTACTCTTGCTCAGGATGGTCTTGAACTCCTTAGCACAAGCAATCCACTCGCCTCGGCTTGCCAGAGTGCTAGAATTACAGACATGAGTCACCAGCCATGTATCAGACCGTAAATAGTAAAACATGTATTAATATCTCTCTTTCCCTCTTGAACTAGATTATGAGTGCTTCAGAAGCAGAGACCATGGCAGACTTAGTTCTGATCACCGAATTAAGGTCCAACACATAGGTACCAAATAAGACAGAAAAGAGAGACCCTGACTTCTGTGACTTTAAATCCTAGCTTCAAATCCCAAATGCCACTCACTGGCTGTGTGTCTCCGCAAAGGTCACTTGTCCTCTCTGCTTCCTAAATAAAATGGAGTTATCTCCAGGCTGTAAAGCTGAATGCTAGGAAAATTAAATGAGAAAGCAGCTAGGAAAGTGCTGAACCCTGGCAGGTGCTCCCAAACAATGCTTAAAAAGAGGATTAGGCTGGGTGCAGTGGCTCACACCTGTGATCCTAGTACTCTGGAGGATCTCCAGAAGCCAGGAGTTCAAGACCAGCCTGGGCAACATAGCAAGACCCCATGTCTTATTTTTTAATAAAAGGCTTGGCCATCTGTTGGCTCATGAGGAGCTTATGAGTCCCTACTCACCTGCCAGGTGCTGAGCCCCTGGAAGAAGAAGAAGAGCGCAAAGCCCCAGACCACGGAGGTGCAGACGATGCAGAGCAGGGGGATGAGCTTGATCCTCTCCCCACTCCGCAGCTGGGGTGGGGAGAGAGGGACAGGAACCTGAGGACCAGGTCTCACCCATCCTTGCCCAGCCTCTCTTAATATCCTTCCAAGTACCTTCCCAGGCTTTCACAACCAGTCCTTGAGGAAGCTGTCTTAGATTCACACCACCTCGCACAGCCACAGAGCTCAGCCTGCCCCCACACCTGCAGCCTGGTGATGTTGCCCCAACATCCACCCTAGCTGGTCCTCCATGTACCCAGAACCCTATGCTGGTAAAATATATTGGCCAAGAGGGTCCCCTGGGAAGCTTGATCCTTAGAGACGCAGGCCCACCACAGATTTGGTTCCTATCTCCTCTCAACCCCTCCTGCATTATTTATTTATTTTTGAGACAGAATCTCACTTAGTTTCAACCCCTCCTGCTTACTTTATTTATTTATTTATTTATTTATTTATTGAGACAAGGGTCTTACTTAGTCACCATGGGGTTCAGTACAGTGGCATCATAGCTCACAGCAACCTCAAACTCTTGGGCTCAAGTGATCCTCTTGTCTCAGCCCCCTGAGTAGCTAGGACTACAGGCACCTGCCACAATGCCCAGCTAGTTTTTCTATTTTTTCAGTAGAGACAGGGTCTCTGTTTGCTCAGACTAGTCTTTTTTTTTTTTTTGGCAGAGCCTCAAGCTGTTGCCCTGGGTAGACTGCCGTGGCAGCACAGCTCACAGCAACCTCCAACTCCTGGGCCTAAGCAATTCTTTTGCCTCAGCCTCCCAAGAAGCCAGGACTAGAGATGCCTGCCACATGCCCAGCTATTTTTTGGTTGTAGTTGTCATTGTTGTTTGGCTGGCCCAGAATGGATTCGAACCCACCAGCTCTGGTGTATGTGGCCAGTGCCTTAGCCGCTTGAGCTACAGGCGCCAAACCCAGACTACTCTTGCACTCCTGAGTTCAGGCAGTCTATTAGCTCACTCTGCCAGAGTGGTGGGATTATAGGCCTGAGCCACTGCACAAGGGCAACTCCTTCTACATTAAAAGGGGGCTCTAAACAACCTGAAACGCTACCAATTTCAAGGGCCCTTTACAGGATATGGAAGGGGCTCAGTAAATGGCCCTTAGTCTGCCATTGGCTCCTTGGAGGCACACACAAGAGACTTTAGCCTGTCTCTTCCTCAAATCTCACTGGCATAGACAAATGGACAGAAAACTCTCCACTCACACACCAAGTCCTGTCCTGGGCAGACCATGCCTATTGCCCTCCCCAGAAAGCAGAGAAGCTGACAGCAGTGGCTCATTCCCCACTCACCTTCATAATTATGTAGAAGGCAAAGTAAAGAAGGAGGTTGCAGATGCCAATGGCCAGCAAGTAGGAGGCAAAATCATTGGGGCGCATGATGAGCCCGTAGGCAGCCCTGGCAAGAAGGGTAAGGGGCTGGTGGAGCGGGGAAGGGCCAAGAGCAAGAAAGGGGCTCTTCCTTATTCCTCCCCCCACCATCCTTTATTACGATGTGGGGCTGGTTTCAGAGGCCCACAGAACATTCCAGAAGCCCAAGTGCCACCACCCCTCTCCTTAGCCCTCATTTCTTATGCCTGACATTTAGAAATTGTCCACGGTCTCTAAGGCAGCCAGTGGCTGACCAAGTCCCCAGCTGTCCACCCAGCCAGGCTACCACAAAAAACAGCCAGACTCACAGTGACCAGTTGATAATGTTGCCCATGACCAGCAGTACCATACGGTCCTGCAGGGAAGCAAAGACACGGGGACTGAGAGGCGAGAAGAGAGATGGGAAGAAGCGGGAAAGGCCCCATCGGCTGGCCCCTAATCCTACCCTAGGTTCTCAGCTGTGCCTCCATCCCCCCACCCCCTGGAGGGATGAGAGTGGATGGAGGAGGAAGGGGCTGGGGGGCTGGGCAGTACCACATAGAGGGGTCCACTGCACTGCCGGATGCAGTCCGTGTACAGCACATGCAGAATGCGGCGGAAGATCCCCGAGTCTGCAAGGAGAAGGGGATGGTGCTGAAAGGCTCAGGTGTGATGAGCCTTTGCTGTCATTGCGGACCCCTGGTCTGGGCCAGCTGAGCAGCTGGGGCCTTCAGAGGGCACAGCCCTGCCAAGGCCTTATCTAATTCCTGAGTGTCTCCTGTGTGTCGAGGTCCCTGAGGCCACCACCCTCCGTTCCAGGCATCCCTCCAGGTTCCCTCCCACAGGCCCTGCCCTGGCCATGCCCTCACCCAGCTTCCAGCGTCCCATGTAGTAAAGCTGTGTGCTGAGAAGCAGGGTGGCAATGATGTGAATGATGGAGAAGATGATCCAGAACACCGTGTTCCCCTTGCCAAAGACCTGTCAGGAGGCCACCGAGGGCAAAGGAGAGGAGGTGCTGAGGGCTGCTGTTCCCACGGCCCACCCTTCCTAGGGCTCACTGCTTGGCCAGGCCCCGGTACTCTGAGGGGGGGCCCAGGAAGGCATCTCAGGGCTGGAGCAGGGATCTCTTCTGCAGGAGGTAGCAGGGGTATGTGCACACCCACGTGTGTGAACACACGTGCACCTTTCCTATTCTACAGGGTGAGCAGAGCCAGTCAGTGGGCTCAAGGCAGAGCTGGTCAGGCCCTCACCACACCCAGCACAGAGAAGAAGATGACGATGGCCAAGCAGGCATAGGCGCTATAGGCGCTGGCATTGATGTCGGGGTGCCGCTTCTGGTAGAGCTTCAGCATGCAGAGTCCGGCGATCATATACATGAATGATGTGTCTAGGATGCGGGACACAGTGAGCTACTAAAACACCTGCCACGCCTTAACAGAGAATCCCCATCCCTGACAATCAGAGAGGAAGAGAGAGCCCCAGTGCCTTGCTATGTCCACAGTGTGAGTTGGTGGCAGGTTGGCATATGAATGCTAGTCCCTTAACTATCCCCCACAGGCTGTTACTCAGAGTCTGACATCTCCTGATGGCAAGGACAACTTAGTCTGAGTGTCTTAGGCTGTGAGCATCCTGAGATCAGAGACCATTTATTTTTTATTTTTTTATTGAGACAAAGTCTCACTTTGTCACCTTCTGCAGAATGCCGAGGCTCACAGCAGCCTCAAACTCTTGGGCTCAAGCGATTCTCTTGCCTCAGCCTCTCTAATAGCTGGGACTACAGGTGCCCACCACAATGCCCAGCTATATTTTATTTATTTATTTATTTATTTATTTTTTGCAGTTTTTGGCCGGTATATGGGGCCGACGCCCTATTCCTTTGAGCCACAGGCACCACCCTATGTTTTATTTTTGTTTAGCAGGCCCAGGCCGGCTTCGAACCCACCGGCCCCAGTGCATGTGGCTGGGGTCCTAACCACTGAACTTTGGGCACCCAGCCCAGAGACCATTTCTTAATTATCTTAAGTTTTCTCAGTGCCTGCACAGGCCTTTACATAGGAAAAGCTCAACAGATGAATGAAACGGCACCCAGGGGCCCCCCTCCTAGAAGCTACGATGTGTGCACACACAGCCATCCCAGCCTTGGGAGTTTCCTTCTGGGCTGAGTCTCGGGGACCCCAGTGAGTGACTGGGGGCTGGTGGAGGACTCAGGCTGTGGGTTCAGCTAGAGAAGAGGGAGACCCCACTCACCAAACTGGAAATTGGTGTAGTTGGGGCACACGTGATAGCAGGCACTAAGCAGCCCCTCCATCATCAGGGCCGTGCCCATGGCATAGAACAGGCCAAAGTGTTTGGGGATCCCACATTCCTGTAGGGAGGAGAAGGGAAAGGAGGGAGAAAGTGAGATAGGAAGGGACCAGAGAGGGTGCCCAGAGAGGGGCAGAGGAGGAGAGGTGTGTTTGCAAGGCAGTTTGGGGGGTGGGGGGAGCAAGGCAAGGGCATCCTGGCAGGCAGCTGTGTCCCTCACCAGGGCGTGGAGGTCGTTGCGCAGCAGGGCCCGATTGTGGTTGATCTCCCGCTGCAGGATGATGAGCAGGAAGAGCAGCCCCAGCAGGATGTACCCCAGGTTACTGAGGATGTTGTTGAAGGCGCTAGAAAGGGCACCACAAGGCGTCTACTTAAGTCTCCTCTCCAGCCCCGGCAGCGATTTGCAAAGCCCCTGCGGCACCCCAGTTCACCCCTGGCCCAGAGTAGGAGGCCTCCCAGCACAGTCCCTACCTGAGGTTGCCCAGTGGGTGGGCGCAGAGGAAGTTGTAGTAGCAGATGTCCTGATTCCCTGTGACATTCACCACCTGCAACAGGAATCGGGGCAGGAGAGAGTGCTGCTAACATGCCCCACTCTGCCCCCAGCCCATGCCACACCAGGTGGGCCACGTGGCTAAAGAGGACAAATGCCACCACTGCTAGTAGGTGAGGCCACACAGTACCCTAGGCACATGCTCCTTTTGAAAAAAGGGATAGCAGGGGGGTGCCTGTAGAATGGCTCAGTGGGTAGGGGTGCGGCCCCATCTACTGAGGGTGGCAGCTTCAAACCAGCCCCGGCCAAAATGCAAGAAAAAAAAATAGCCGGGCATTGTGGCAGGCGCCTGTAGTCCCAGCTACTCGGGAGGCTGAGGCAAGAGAATCACCTAAGCCCAGGAGTTGGAGGTTGCTGTGAGCTGTGATACCACAGCTCTACCAGGGCAACAAAGTCTCAAAAAAAAAGGGCTAAGAGGCTGCACAGTGACTGTCTCCCTCGTTAGGTGTGGCTAAACACCCTGAGGCGTGACCATAAGGGAAGCGCTTGCCCCACAGCACAGAGAAAAGCGAAGAGAAACCAACCCTTACAAAATCTGGGACTTTTGTTTCAGAGTCCCCACAACTACCAGAGAAAGTGCTGTCCTTGGTATTATGCCGCCCCCATTCTGCAGATGAAGAAACTGATGCTTAGGGAGGTGAAGTGATTTGCCCAAGGTCACACTGAGTTGGTAAGGCAGAGCTGATATGAACCCACATCCCAGGACCTAAGACCTGTGCTCCTTCCAGAGCCCCATGCTGAGAGGCCCTGCATTCTGGGACAGTGTCCCAGGCCATGCTGAAGGCGAGCCAGCCTCTGTCCTCTCACCGTCTGGTAGGTGATCACCAGCTGCACCACAGGAAGGGCATAGAAGACAGCAATGGTGGCGATGTTCCTGAGGAATGAGAGGTGATGGTGAGGGGCACGGGACCTAAGAAGCGGCCACATCACCTGCCAATACCATCCACCAATAACAGGAATCCCAGTACGTTCAGCCCACTCACCAGAAGTAGATCTGGTACTTTTTCCGAAGAACACGCTTGTCCTTCCGTGCCAGGTCGGCCACATAGAGGTATTGCTAGGAGAGGCAGGAATGAACCCCACTTACCCACCACCTGGGAAAGGCCCCTCTCACTCAGACTTGAGGTGAAGGGGTCTCCCTCAGACAGGCCTGGATTCAGGTGGACAGACCAGTTAGACCAAGAGGGTTGGGCCCATCGGGCTGGAAGGGGTTGGAGGGTGAGTTAGTTTCCCCTGGAATCTATGATGCCCTGGCTGAGCTTGTGCCCTCTGCTTCCCTCAAATACCATGTCAGTGGGAAATATGCTGGGGCTTGAACACAGAATGCCCCTTCCTCAGGAAATCCCTGCCCAGGCCAAGCCCACAGGTCAGACCTTGGTGCGAATAACATTCTTGTCTGAATCGATGTCAGTCAGTGTATCATAGTCATCCTCCTCCACAGAGCTCATGGAGTCCAGTCGCGGCCGGGTACCCACTGGGTCAAAGGAGCGGCCTGGAAAGGAGGGAGGGGTTGTGCCTGTGAGCACAGAACCCACGGTCTGCCCCCACCCATTTGAGGCCACTGTTAAGAATTACTAGGACGAGGTAAACTGTAGGCTGGGGCTCTGAGCAGGGGTGGAGGTAGGCTCAGGAGCTAGGAGGACATATCAGGTGCTCCCAGGTCCAGGAGGGGCGCAAGGGTGGGCTCTGCGAGGAGGCCATCAAACAGGGCTCACTCTAGCTTTGCGCTACTCCTGGCTCCCCTCTCTGAGCTGGGCAGACCCTAGGCCCCAGACACAAGCCACAGGACTGAACTTGGCAAGTCATGCTGATTAGAAGTTATCCAGCCCTGTCAGTTCTGAGAAGACATTGCCTTGGCCCCCCCAGGTTCAAGACCCCACAGGAGTAGGTGCAAGATGGGGCGTGATGCTGCCTCTAGCAGAGCACCTCTCCTTCATCCAGCTTTTGTCTCCCGCCTTCAGAAGCTTCTTCCTGTGACTTTGCCGAGCCAAAGCCCCCAAAGGCCAGAATGTGACACCCACACCCCCAAGCCTTACACCAGCAGGCAAAAAAGACAGCAAACTAGAACTTCGGGCCTGGGGTCAGCTGAGGTGCCAGCCCACCAGCACTGGGGCCAGTGCCTGCCTATCTCAGAAGACACAGAGCTGGCAATCACTGGCATCAGATGGAGAAGCCATGCACAGAGCATCTTTCAGGGCCTGGGGTCGGCAGTCGACTGCCCTGCAGAAGCTGATTGGCAGGGCAGCTCCACCCCCTCCCCACATCTACCCATGGCAATGCACAGCTGCCGCATCTGGCCAGAGGGGAGGCGCCGCTTGAACTGGTCGTGCCCTTCAAAGGAAAGGGAAAGTTACCAGGGAGCTGGGACCAAGGAGAAAGATGAGGGAGGAAGGGGCAATAAAACAGCAGGAACCTCCCTTGGTTCCAGCATCTGGCAGAAGAGGCAACCGCCCACCATGACTTTTCACCCAGCCAACACCAGCCCTGCACCACACAACCCCTTCCCGCCCAGCCCACTCACCGTGGTAACCATAAGAGAGGTCCCCAGTGCCCTCGCTGTCAACCAAACCATCAGTGGATCCGGAACCATTCTCTGTAGGGAGTGGTCAGTGGTGAGTGAGGCAGGAGAGACCTCAGGGAAGGGGACACTGGCCCATCCCTAAGGGGCTCTGAGCATCTGCAGGGGCAGGGGCAGGGGCAGCAGGAGATGGCAGACCAGGTTATGGAAGGAAAGCACAGCCTCTGGCGTTGGCACGTACCAAAGGAGCCATAGTTGTAACCCTCATATGCGGAGCTGCCAGGAAAAGAATCAGCCAGAACTCGAGGGTGACCTGCAATGAGAAGTTGAGGTCGCCTTAGCCCTGGAAGCAGAGAGGGGCCTGGAGCCAGGGGAAAGAAAAAGTAAAGAATCCAGAGAAGATAGCCACAGACAGGCCATGCCAACAGCAAAAAACAAATACCTAACCAAGCAAACACATCTCACTCCCATGTGAACACCTGCCCCAACCTCCCACCTGCCCCTCCCATGGAAACAGAACCACCCTTTGTCTCTAAGGAGAGGAAGGTCAAGGGACTGACACTACACATCTAAGTTACTGGCAGCAAGCACAGACATCGTCTGGCCTGCCCAGAGCCCCGCCCCGCACCCAGACAGCCCTATGCTTCACCTCCCTCCCCGCTCTGGACTCCAGCTCCTCTGTCCACAGCATCTGGAGCTTACCAAGAAGGGAAGCTGAGAGGGAAGGTCCCAAGCAGGAAAGGGATAGAAGGAGAGGGAGGGGTGGGAGGAATGAAAAGAAAATGAAAGGTTAATAATCCCAGAGACTGTGAGTAGAACTGCCTAAGACAGATCGACAGTCACAGGGAACAAGTCAAGTGTCAGCCTCCAACGTGCTCATGTCAGGAAACGACCAGCACAGTATCCCAGCCCCGTTGCCATCCACGAGTGTTACTCCCAGTCTGAACATTACGAAGCCCCAGTCCTTCCTCCTCCATGCCCTGAGTGAACCATCTACCACTCCCCCTCCAAAACATGCACCAAAGCCCGCCCTCCCCATGCCGGCCCCCTGGAGGTACCACTTTCTGGGCAGGCTCGGTCCATGGCCACTAGCAGGGTCTTCTTCTTCTGCCTGCAGGGACAGAATCCAGAGGCCACCCAGATGGGACAGGACAGAACCCATCAGTGCTGGGTTCAATCTCCTTCCACCCTCTCTAGCCTATGGGATCCTAAAACCTTGTTCTCCACCCTGGATCCCAGGGTTACTATTGGGCTAAGGAGCAATGTGGGTTCTTCCTGCTTAGGAAGAAGGTTGAGGGGAAGGGTTGGTTTCCATAGGAGAAGCCCATGAACCACAGCCCCTAAAAGGGCCCTGTTCTCCGCTACCCTGTGGAAGTTGCACAATACCCTGGGCCAGTTCAGATCCTCCCAGGCTGCCTCCCTGATGCATCCTGCCCAACCCACCCCAGACCAACAATGCCACTTTACCTCCAGTTCTCCCAACAGGCCAGGAGGACAGTCAGCAGGTAGAAGGACAGAAATATGCCCAGGCAGAAGAGCATCCCACCAACATAGGCCTCGGCTGCAGGGAGGGAAGCAGGAAGGTCAACACAGCAAAACCTTCTGACGTATCCCATCATGGCGCTGGAGAACCTGTGTGACCTGGCTTCTCTGCCCAACCTGATCTCTGCTGCTTCTCCCCTCAGATGTAACACCCTGGCCAGAAAGTCCAACCGCCAGTTCCCAAATATGCCAAACTCGGACACAATCCTGTCTCTGCTTGTGTTGCTCCCTATGCAAGAACTTTCACTTCTTACTTTTTGAAAACTCTGTCTTGACTTAAACTTCAAGCCACAGCTCAGGGGCTGTGTCCTCTAGGAAGTCTTCCCCATCCTCTGTCCCCACAGTGGCTCTTAGCAAACGGCAGAGCAGCGGCCTCCTGTCCCTGCAGAGGGGGGGTTCCCTAAGGACTGAAGCCCTAGCACACCACCTGGGACCCAGGAGGTGGTCGATAAATATTTGCTGAATAAATCATCTCTACAGGAGAGGCACCTTCTCTTCCCTCCTATCACAATCCCTTATTTTATCTTATACTTTCCTATTTGTAAAGGGCTCCACTTAATCCCTCAGTAAATATTTCTTGAGTAGTGACTCTGGGCCCAGGACTTTCTTGCTAATTTTGTGCAAAACCTCATAATTTAGTGAAATCAAAGGGACAAACTTTATTACCTCTGTAATAGAGACAGGGAGACTGAGGCTCAATAAGAGTATACTGCTGATACGTGGCAGAGAGTGAACTAGAACTCGGGACTTCAATCTTTAGTCACAGACTGTCTGTACCACATTACAACGGAACTCCCTATCTGGACGCCTGCCAAGAACACTCCCCCTCCTGGCCTGCTGGGCTGCTTGCACAGGGAACACCCTCCAGCCAGAGACAGGGAGGCTTGCCCACACTCACACGTGACTGCTTGAGATACCAGCACTGAAAGGGTTTTCTGGCGGTGCCCTTGATCGACTGGTTCATCTGGAAGGAAAATGTCAATTAGTAAAGAAGTGGATACCTGACGCTTGGCTAGAGTTGGTGGGACCTCGTCTTGGAGAGTCTGGGTCCAAAAGTCCATGTCCCATCAGGTCTACCAATCACCCATGCCTGGTCTTATCCCTCCCAGGAATAGAGGGAAGTAGAAATGTACAAATGTACCTTCCATAAAAGGGTAGAAAGGCAAGGAGCCCCCGCAGGCCTGGTCTTCAGTCTTTACCACGACCACCACATAAAAGCTGTTGCTGGGGAAGTCTTTGCGCTGCAGAATGACAATGGTGACATCATCATGAACATCACCATCATCATCCTCTTCTGAGTACTTACCCTAGGCCAGACATTATGCTAAACTCTTTATAGACATCATTTTGCTTAATCCTCACAAAGGCCCTTAAGATAAGTAAGTGCTGGATAGGCTTAGAGAAGTTAGCTTAGGGTCAGACTGCCAGTAAAGGGTACAGACTGGATTATCTAGCCCCAGAGCCTAAATCCTGAGCCCACATCACAGCCAGGAAAACAAATGTGTGTGTGTGCTGCATATGGGTTGTGCTGCTACAGGCTGGGCAACAGCCAGAAGTGGGCAGGGGGTGAAGGGTGGAAGGTGGGGCAAGACTGCCCCATCAGTAGGAGGACTTGATGCTGTAAAGCAAACACATGGCTTCCCCATCCTGTCTCCACCCTTTGCCAAGGGTAGCACTCTGCATCAGCCAGGAACCTGGGGCATCTTCCTCGCCTCGCTATTAATACAATGAATGAAGTAAATATGGCAGCAGGGTAATTAAGATTATGGCTCAACTCTCACATACATCAGGTGATTCAAAGTCAAAAGATCTGGAAGGCCAAGACTCGGTCTTGTGAGAGACAGGAATAGGCAGAGGAAAAGGAGCAAGGGCTGAGAAAGTTACCCAGCTTATTGCCTGGCGACACCTCCCATAAGGCGGTGTGCACCTCTTACCTGCACAGTGATGGCGGCCTTCTTGGTCATAGTCTGGTACATGCCAATGAAGGCAACGTTGTTGTCCAGGTCATAGACAGGGCACTACAGAGGGAGGAGGAAAGACAGTTGGATGGGAATCTGGGCCTGCCCCTCTCTTCAGCAGCCCTGTTACCTGCCAGTGGAGAGTTATAAGGGCAGGCAACTCACCAGGACATCTTGGATGGAGATGACTGTGCAGGGGAAGGCCTTGGTGGAGGTCACCTTGACAATCACCGAGTCCACTCCATCGGGGAACTCATACTTGAAATACTAAGGACATAAAAAGGGCAAGGAGACCCCCCTCTTAAGAGCATGCTCTCTTGGCCCCTCTAGAAGGGAACAGTCTCCCATAAACAAGGACCCAGAATCCTCTCAGAGTTCGGCAGTAGAGGCTTTCTGGGGAGCAGGGCCTTGATCATAGCAACCCCATTTTCTGCAGATCATTCCTTTCTGCCTCAGCTGCGCACTCAGGACAGTGCCTGAAAGGCAGAGATGGCAACCAGACCCTGCATCTCTGCACTGTCCCACACTATCTGTCCCTCGTCACCTTAGGGCCAGAGCTCCTGATTCCAGACAGTCCCACCATGGAGAACACAACCAACTTGAAAGTCTCCGCAAAGACCACTAACCAGTCCTACTCTCAAATTCAATTTCCCCCCATTTCTCCTCTTGAGGGGAAGCCAACAGTGAGATGTTACCTGCGGCTGGGCTGCTGTGGTGTTGAAGCTAAACTGCTCCCCAGTCCTGCAGAGTGGAGAAGAGCCCCTCATAGTCACTCCCAGAGCTTGGGAAGGAGGCCAGACCCCATGGTCCCCTCGCTGTACCCTGCTGACCTGAGCACAAAGTCGTCCATGCGGTTGACTCGGAGCTGGTACGTGGTGTTGACTGGTGACAGAGTGGACACATCCACATAGAAGAACTGGACCTCAGACTCATTCTTGGTGGGGGGCTGACACAGTGTGCGTTCCACTTTTTGGTAGAGGTACTTGCGTTGAAACCTATGGCCCAAAGCAAAGTCAGTTGTGACTTCTATCCCACTCCAGAGAAGCATGGCCCAGCTCCTCCTGTCTGGTCTCTACCACCTCCCTATCCCTAGGCAGACAGCAAGCTCTGACCAGCCTCCAGGCTCAAGGAATGGAGAAGAGAAACAGAGAGGCTCCTGGGTGAGGCTCTGGGCAAGGCCTGGCCTAGGCCGCTCCCCCTCCCCGGTCCCCCAGGTCCTACTCACAGCCCTCGCAGGATTAGGGGCACCTGGAAGGACACCACAGCCTCCTTCTGGCGGACCACAAACAGCAAAGGCGCCCCCTTCTGCTTGTTCAGGACGTTCACAGACACACGCACACCCTCGGTCTGCAGGATAAAATAGAAATGCTCTTCTCTCAAGCACCTGCCACCCAGGACACATGAATCTGGAGATTGTGAGCCCTGCCTTCCCTCTTGCCAGCCACTCTTTTCTTTCTCCATCCTGGTCAGGCTGGAAAGTTGTCTTTGCCCCTTCCCTTGCCAGAACAACCGCTAGTCTCCAGGAGGGACTTGAGCTGAATTAAAGGAGAGGAGCATAGAAAAGCAGCTTCTTGAGAGGTGCCTATATCTCAGTGGGTAGGGCATCGGTCACATGCACCAGGGCTGGTGAGTTCGAACCAGCCTGCTAAAAACAAAAAAATAGTCAGGTATTATGGTGGGCACCTGTAGTCCCAGCTACTTGGGAGGCTGAGGCAAGAGAATTGCTTAAGCCCAAGAGATGTGTGATGCTGAGATGCCACGACACTCTACCCAGGATGACAGCTTGAGACTCTGTCTCAAAAAAAAAAAAGGAAGAAAGAAAAAAAAGAAAAGCAGCTTCTGGACCGCATGTGTATTCAGGGCAACAGGACAAGGCAACTGCAGGGCCTGACAACAGACAACACAAGTAGGCCTTGGGAATCTCCACCAGGATACCCCATTTCTATGCACGTGCCTTGAATGCACAGGCCTACACAGACATGCGTGTACACACACACAACACATGCAGACACAGCAAACCATAAAGTGCTCCTCAGTCCTCTTCCCCATGAACCAGGGGCCCAGCCGGAAACTCCAGTTCCACAACTAATTCGGGAGCCAGAGCCCATGTAGGGAGGAGCAGTAGGTGCTGAATACCAAATCGTATCCTTAGGTCTGACCAAGGGACAGGGCTATGGAAAAGGCACTTCACGTCTCTGAGCTTCAATTTTCCTCTCTAGAAAATGACACTCAACCTTAGAACTATGGAGAAACATATATAGGACAGTAGGAGTTTTTTGGTGTTTTTTTTTGAGACAGAGTCTCATTATGTTGCACTGGGTAGAGTGGTGTAGTGTCACAGCAACCTCAAACTCTTGACCTTAAGAGATTCTCTTTCCTCAGCTGCCCACAACACCCGGCTTTTTTTGTTGTTGTTATGGCAGTTGTCATTGTTGTTTACCAGGCCGAGGCCAGGTTCCAACCCGCCAACCCCATATGTGGCCGGCACACTAGCCACTGAGTTACAGGCGCCAAGCTGACAGGCCTAGGTGGGTGGATTACCTGAGCTCATGAGTTCGAGACAAGCCAGAGCCAGAGCCAGAGTAAGAACTTGTCTCTAAAAAATAGCCAGGTGTTGTGGCAGGCACCTGGAGTCCCTGCTACGTGGGACGCTGAGACCAGAGAAACACTTAAGCCCAAGAGTTTGACGTCGCTGTGAGGTGTGACACCCCAGCACTCTACCAAGGGTGACAAAGTAAGACTCAGCCTCAAAAAAAAAAAAACCCCAAACTAAATAAATCTTGAGAATCTGGAGAATGCTTGTTATTGGACTGCTGAAACCGAAGTCCTAGGGCAGCATTTCCCAAAAGGGTAGAGAGGCCATAGTTCTTGGGGTGACCTCAGACATTAGTAAAAGGACTCCAAGCTGCAGATCAAACTTGAGACAATCAGGCACTGGGGGGCAGATCCTAGCCTGCCATAGGGTTCCCAATTCTGCGAAAAAGTCAGATTTCCCATTCTCTCTCTTTTTTTTAATCTTTGTTGTTATTGTTGCAGTTTTGGCCGGGGCCGGGTTTGAACCCACCACCCTTGGTATATGGGACTGGCGCCCCACTCTCTAAGCCACAGGCACTGCCCCGATTCCCCATTCTCAACTCTACTGCTTCCCAGTAAAATCAGTCATGGAGAGAGAGTGAGAGTGCTGGGCAGATCACACAACCAGTATGCAGGAATTCTCTCAATCTCAGTTTTGCCTGGGGTCTAGACCTCAACTTCCCAGACCTAGCTACAGCCATGTTCAACCTGGAAACTCACAACTGGGAAAGAAATGAAAGAGAAGAAAGATTGAGGTGGATTCTTCACAGTGGACAAACTCCCTTTCCTTTCCCATCCAACTTGCAGCAGGCCTAATCTCTGCCACCCTCAACTTACAAGGCCACCCAGCTTTCCCAGGCAGGAATAGGGCTAGAAAGTCCCCCATTTATCTCCTTGGGGTGTCTGAGCTGTAACTTGCCTGGGCAGAGCCTTTCAGTTCTGGGCCAGTCTCATTCCCTAGAGGTTTTGTGAGCAAGCCCAGTAGCAACCCTGCTTCCCCTTGCACCCAAAATCCCACAGAGCTATCAGACCCTGGGGGTTAGGGTAGGGAGCAGTCCAGGCCTGCTCAAACCACAACTGGTGGAAGGATGGGGTTGAACAGAAGATGGGAACAAGACAACTTCAAAAACTGTCCAGTTAGAGCTTCAGAGAAACATGGGTGGCAAAGGAAGAGAACTAGTCAAGAGGCTCCCAGGTGGTTCTGCGAATTGAGAACCAAACAGAGGGGCTCAATGACGGGTCTCTTAAAAGGTAGGGGAGTGGCAGAATCGCCTAGCCCTGTCTCTCGCCCACTCACCTCCAGCCCCCAAGCCCTCACCCAAACCCCAGACCTCACCCGGTTTCGGGTCACGGTATGGTTGAAAGTGTAGATGTTGACCAGCTCGCTGTTGACCTCATCCACGTAGGTGCGCTCAAACTCAGCGTCTTTCTGAGACACATTCTTGGGCCCGAGAGCTCCCAGATGGCTCTCGACGGAGGACACCAAGAGCACCCAGAAGGGCAAGCCCAGAGCGAACATGGCCCCAGCAGGGCGGCAGTCGCAGCGGTGGCGGTGGTGGCGGCGACAGCGACAGGCGACAGGACACCTCCGGGACGGGTTGCGGCTACGGACGCAGCTTCCAGCATCTCACCAGGACCAGAACTTTAACCCTGGCCTGAGATTAGGAAACGTCCCCTCCCAGGAGCCACGGAGACGCTCCCAGGGGACCCGCAGGGGAGGGAATGGCGGGGAGGGGGAGGGGAGGGCAGGAGTGCAGGTTAAGGGAAGGTGCCCCAGCTCGCGAGGGGCTGAGCACTGTCCCGAGACCCTCCAGCGCCCGGCCAGGGCCGTGAGAAAGAAGAGCAGCTGGTTACCGGGAGCCCAGAGACGCCGGGAAACAGGAAGGAGCAGAAGCCGGCTGTCGGCGAGAGCGGCCGAGAAGGGAGGAGAATCAGAGAGCGAGGGGCGTGATGGATGGTAGCGACCCAAAGCCCTGCGGGGCGGCGAGTTCTCCAGGGCTCGGGCCCTTTAAGGGCAGGCGGACGCCGGGGCCCGGGCGCCCGCAACTCTGAAAGTGAGCTGCGCCGCGGAGCGGTAAACAGCGGGGCGGCGGGCCTGCCCGCTGACGTCGCTGGAAACTGACACAGATTTAAAGGGCCAGATCCAGGATTTGCCCTTAAAGGGACCGCAGCCCTGGAGTTGTGAAAGAAAGCCACCTTCTACTCCTACCGCCTTGCCTTTCGTCCATCCTAATTATCTGGAAGCTCACCATGGAATACGCAGATGTTTCCGTGAAGGATCTCCAAGTGTTGGATTTTCCTCTTTGCTCAAACGTAGGGATTCTCCCCCATCACCGCCTACACCTCCATTTCCACTAACATTCTCCATCCCGTCCATTTTTTTCTCCTGGGATTTTTTAAAATGAAGAACTTAGATAATTAGAATAGACAACTGTGGCCCTACCAGCGGAGGGGACACTGAGGCAGAAGCCCGTGACTCCACGAGAGAAGCCGCACAGCTGCAGGGTCGCTTTCCAAGCTCCTGGGTGCTGTTTCCTCTTCTGTAGAGTCAGTTACTAAGCTCGTTGAAACATACAAACCTTCAGTGGAAATTAATGAAATTTTTGTACAAAATATTTTGCACTGTGTTTGAAAAAGCTTAAAGAATTTTATACTCTTCGATCCAGTAATTCTACTCTGGGACTCTATCATAAAGAAATAAGAAACACGGATAAAAGCGTGTGGGCAGCTATGCTTATCACTGTAATATTGATAATATAAAACCTAAAGGAAAAAACTTGAATGTCCATAATGAGGAAGAGGTTAAATGCACTGTCATGAAACCATCAAATATAACGTTTCAAGGGCCAGGTGTGGAGGCTGATGCCTGTTATCCTAGCACTCTGTGATGCTTCAGCACAGGAGTTCAAGACCAACCTAAGCAAGAGCAAGATCCCCGCCCCCCAAATAGCCAGGCATGATGGCAAATGCCTGTAGTCCCAGCTCCTCCCGAGGCTGAGGCAAGAGGATCTCTTGAACCCAAGAGTTTGAGGTTGCTGTAAGCTATGATGCCACAGCACTCTACCCAGGGCAACAGAGTGAAACTCTGTTTCAAAAAAAAAAAGATACTTGAAACTTTAAAGGAGTAAACAGAGAATTGGAGATATGTATATACAATAAATAGTATATATTCCAAATATCTATAGACATGCATTTAAAAAGTTGTAAATTGCGGTAAAAATTTAGCAATGGTTATTTCTCAATTACAGGTGATTTAAAAACATATATATCCCAGCCTGAGCAAGAGCAAGACCCCATCTCTACTGAAAATGGAAAAATTATCCTGGAGTCTAGATGAGTGCCTGAAGTCCCAGCTACTTGGGAGGCTGAGGCAGGAGGATGCCTGAGGAGTCTGAAGTTGCTGTGAGCTAGGGTGATGCAATGGCACTCTAGCCTGGACAACAGAGTGAGATTCTGTCTCCAAAAAACAAAACGTGTATCATTTTTATGTAATCCCAAAAGTATAGAGAAGTATGAAAAGAAAAATCACTAGATTTTGGGTGGCTTTTAAATTTTATTTTTATTATTTTTTGAGACAGTGTCTTGCTATATTGTCCAAGCTAACCTCGAACTCCTGGGTTCAAGCAATCCTCCCACATCAGCCTCCAGAGTGGCTGGAACTACAGATATGAGCCACCATACTTGGCTAAAGTTTATGTATTATATTTATTATATGTATGTATTTTTGAGAAACATAGTCTCACTCTGTTGCCCAGGCTAGCATGCTGTGGCATCATAGCTCAGGGCAACCTCGAACTCCTGGGTTCAAGAGATCCTCTTGTCTTAACTCTTGTAGCTGGGACTACAGGAATGTACCACCACACCCAGCTAATTTCCCTATTTTTAGTAGAGATGGGGTTTCACTCTTGCTCAAGCTGGTCTTGAACTCTTGAGCTTAGGCGAGTCACCCGCCTCAGCCTCACAGAGTGCTAGGATTAAAAGTATGAGTCACTGAGCCCGCCTTATTTTTTGAAACAGAGTCTCAACTCTTGTCACTCTTGCTAGAGTGCGGTGGTGTCATCATAGCTCACTACAACCTCAAACTCCTGGACTCAAGCAAGTCTCCTGCCTCAGCCTCACAAGTAGCTGGGACTACAAATGTTCATTATCATGCCTTTAATATTTTCTTTTCTTTACTTTTCTTTTCTTTTCTTTCTTTTTTTTTTTTTTTTTGTACAAACAGGGGCTTGCTCTTGCTTAGGCTGGTCTCAAACTCCTGGTCTCAAGCAATCCTCCAGCCTTTGCCTCCCAAAGTGCTAGGATCACAAGCATAAGTCACTGCACCTAACCCAAACTTCATTTTTTATATTTTTAAAAATTTACAAATTTTCTTTTCTTTCTTTCTTTTTTTTTTTTTTTTTTTTTTTTGAGACAGAGCCTCAAGCTGTCACCCTCGGTAGAGTACTGTAGCATCACAACTCACAGCAACCTCCAACTCCTGGGTTCAAGCGAGTCTCTTGCTCAGGCGCCCGCCACAAAGCCCAGCTATTTTTTCATTGCAGCCGTCATTGTTGTTCGGCAGCCTGGGCTGGATTTGAACCTGCCAGCTCAGGTGTATGTGGCTGGCGCCTTAGCTGCTTGAGCCACAGGCGCTGAGCCAAAAATTTACAGATTTTCTACAATGTGCATGTATTCTTTTCATAAGACAAATCAGATTTTTTTTTTTTCTTTGAGACAGAATCTCACTATGTGGCCTTTGGTAGAGTGCCATGGCATATAAGCCCACAGCAACCTCCAACTCTTGGGCTTAAGCGATTCTCTTGCCTCAGCCTCCCAGGTAGCTGGGCCTACAGGCGCCCCCCACAACGCCTGGCCATTTTTTGGTTACAGTTGCCATTGTTGATTAGTTGGCCCGAGCTGGATTTGAACCTGCCAGCCTCGGTGTATGTGGCTGGTGTAGTAACCACTGTGCTACGTGTGCCCAGCCGACTTAGATATTTTTAAGGGAAAAGAAATATGACCACCTCTAAAGTTGTCAGACATCCTAACGAAGCCACCCAGTCTCTTGTCAAGTATTCTCTCAGCAGGCAAGGTGGCTGTAGTCTCAGCTCCTTCTGGCTCTGCCTAACTACAAAAGGCACTGTTTTAATAAGAACTATTTTATGTTATGACTAGTTATGAGTATTTATTCATTCCTGCAAAAAATATTTAATAAGCAGCTATGTGCAGGGTACTTTTCTAGTTATATTGGGCAAATGCTGAGTGGGACAATTAGAACTGGCCCCCATCCAAGTACAGCACACTTGAGGATGAAGACCAGAGGCAGCCATTAGAAAGTCAGCCAGAGAGAACCTTACGTGTTTTCTTGGCCAACCTCTCATTATGCAGATGGGTAAAGGATGGCCCAGAAAACATCAGCTCATTAGTAGCTCATCAGACTCAAGTTTACACCTTGGTCCAGTGCTCTTTCCAGCCAAGTCTGGACCAAAGGACCTTCAGGGTAATGAAAGGTGTATTCACAATGAGTCCACACCAGTCAGCTGCCCAGTTTGGAGTATCAATGTAAGATTTATATGGACCAATTAGACTTTATTTTCTCTTTCATAGTAACCCTGCTCAGCTTGCCAGTAAATAATTTGACTCTTCAGCTACTCCGGGAGGCTGAGACAAGAGAATCGCCTAAGCCCAAGAGCTGGAGGTTGCTGTGAGCTGTGATTCCACAGCACTCTACCTAGAGTGACAAAGTGAGACTCTATCTCTAAATAATAATTTGACTCTTCCGATACACACCTTAGCACTAAGCTGTCAGGCCTGATGTCATTTAAATGACCTACCATTTGCTGGGAACTTTCCGGGGTGTTGTGAGAACCATAAATTGAGGATAATAGAGTCTACTATAGCTATATTGAATAAACACAGGCCGGGGGCTGGTGGAAGGAAAAGCATTCTGAATTGGCTTTTGCATGTGAGTGCATGCTCATGCAACCAGGCTGGCTTAGAGCACCTGGGCTCAAGTGATCCTCCCACCTCAGCCTCCCAAGTAGCTGGAAGTATAGGTTGCTGCATTATAGCTCCAAGTTGGCCTCTTATGCTTTGGGGCAAAATGTGCCCCTCGACCTGTTTCAAACACACCTTCTGGGATCCTATTTCACACTTACTAAATTACAGTCTCTGGAGGCAGAGCACTCCAAGAGATGGCTATGCAAAATAAAATTTGAAAAGCACTATTCTTTGTCATCCTCAATAGAGTGCTGTGGCATCACAGCTCACAGCAACCTCCAGCTCTTGAGCTTAGGTGATTCTCTTACCTCAACCTCCCAATTAGCTGGGACTACAGGCGCCCACCACAACGCTGGGCTATTTTTTGTTGCAGTTTGGCTGGGGCCAGGTTTGAACCCACCACCCTCAGTATGTGGGGCCGGCGCCCTACTCACTGAGCCACAGGAACCACCCGATTATCAATATTCCTATTTGCCCCCTTTCTCCTGGCAATATCTCGGGAGAAATCTATTCAAGCAAACCTCAAGGGGATCCTTTCCTTTTGCAAGATCTCAAGGGCTTAGTCTTTGAATCCTCAGCATCCTAGGTGTTTAGACACACTAGCAGGGCAGCAGCTCAGATTTTCTTGCTGTTCTAGGTCTGCAGAACTTTCCTTAGCCCCTCTGCTTCCACTACCATACCCCAAGAGAAAACATCACAACCCAGTTATGAATAGGCCCTTTCTGAGGTCTGGCAGCCCAGAGAGAGAGAATGGCTTTTTGTTGGCTACAATAGTCAGCAGAAAAGGGCAGTGCAGGGTCTCACAGCCAGACATGTGAGTGAAAGAGAAGTCAAGGTCTCTGGGAAATGCTCTTGGCCTTCTGTGTAGGTCTAGCTGCTGCCTTCTTTTCCTTACCATACAGAAATCTCGACCCCAACTGTGGCCCTGCACAGGTCAAGATGGAGGTCCTAAGTCTCAGATAACTTCTTTTGTGCAGTTTTTGGCTCAGGCTGGGTTTGAACCCCCCACCACTGGCATATGGGGCCAGCACCCTACTCCTTTGAGCTGCAGGCATCGCGCAAGTCTCAGATGACTTCTATCTCCTTGTGGACCATCCTTCCTGAGCCTGAGTGCTGAACAAACCAAAGAAATGAGACCATTCAGGGGTGGCGCCTGTGGCTCAGTGAGTTGCAACAACAAAAAGCCGAGGGGCAGCACCTGTGGCTCAAAGGATAGGGCACCAGCCTCATATGCCGGAGGTGGCAGATTCAAACTCAGCCCCGGCCAAAAAAAAAGCTGGGTGTTGTGGCAGGCGCCTATAATCCCAGCTGCTTGGGAAGCTAAGACAAGAGAATCACCTAAGCCCAAGAGCTGGAGGTTGCTGTGAGCTGTGACACCATGGCACTTTACCGAGGATGACAAAGTGAGACTCTGACAAAGTTGCTGTACCCATAGGTCCAGCTCCATTTTAAGTCACAGGAGATTTGCAAAGTTTGGGACAAGAGGACAGGAAGAAAGCTTCTGCTGGCTCAGGGGTTTTGTTAAAATGACCTGATGCCTGCACCAGGAGCTGGATTCTGTAAGAATCACAGTAAATGGATTACCTGAACCCACTCAAGTAATTTAGAAACCTGGGAGGCAGGAAGTGACTGTGCCAGTGGGTAGGTGGCATAATCAAAACAGACTTTAAGGCCGGCCACAGTGGCTCACGCCAGTAATCCTGGCACTCTAAGAGGCCGAGGCAGGTGGATTGCTTGAGCTCATGAGTTCCAAGACCATCCTGAGCAAGAACAAAACCCCGCCTCTACTAAAAATAGAAAACTAGATGGGGGTTGTGGCAGGCACCTGTAGTCCCAGCTACTCAGGAGGCTGAGGCAGGAGGATCACTTGAACCCAGGAGTTTGAGGTTGCTGTGATGCCATGGCACTCTAGCCTGGATCAACAGAATGAGACTCAGTCTCAAAACAAACAACAAAAAACAGACTTTAGAATCAAGTGACACTATAACTTTAACCCCCCAAAAAAGGTTGCAAAACCAACTTCTCTGAAGGAAATTGACTTGAAGTTCCCTGTTTACACTGTGACCATAAACAGGGCTCAGTGTGTTTATTTGGAGCTCACGAACTGTACCAGATCCAGGTAGCCCCAGCAGCAAGAGTTCATCACTTCTTTCCATCATGTCAATTCTCTTCTTTTCCAGGGCTGCCCTGTCTGTGGCTCTTTCTCCTTACAGGACTGAAAACTCAATGCACATCAGATTGGGAATCAAAGTTACAGGATTTAATCTACCATTCTGGGGATAAACCTGTCATATAGCTTCATAATGTTATGGAAAAAGCAAGGACTTTGGTATCAGAAAAGTTTTTTGCAGGGATTGTCTGTTTTGAGGCAGAATCTTGCTCTTATTGCCCTGGCTAGAGTGCATGGGTCATCATAGCTCACTGCAATCTCAGATTTCTGGACTATGCGATTCTCTTGCCTCTGTCCGTTCCTGAGTAAACCATGCCAGGCTAATTTTTTCTATTTTCGGCAGAGATTGGGTGTGGGGGGGGAGGGGCGTCTTACTCTTTCTCCAGCTGGTCTTAAACTCCTGATCTTGAGCAATCCTCCCTCCTCAGTTTCCCAGAGGAGAATTACAGGTGCCAGGGAGCCTGAGGTGGGAAGATCACTGTGCCTGGCCTCGCCTCACCTGGGGGATGTCAGAAAGTTCTAGTTATGGCTTGGCACCTGTAGCTCAGTGGTTAGGGCACTGGCCAGGGCACTGGCCACATACCCTGAGACTGGCAGGTTCGAACCCGGCCCAGGTCAGCTAAACAATGACAACTGCAACAAAAAATAGCCAGGCATTGTGGTGGGCGCCTGTAGTCCCAGATACTTGGGAGGCTAAGGCAAGAGAATTGCCTAAGTCCAAGAGCTGGAGGTTGCTGTGAGCTGTGACGTCACAGCACTCTACCCAGGGTGACAAAGTGAGACTGTCTCTAAAAAAATAATAAAAATAAAAATAAAAAATTTCCCATCTAATACATAGTGATAAGTGCAATGATACAGATGTTTATGAGAATTCAGAGGTGAGATCTAACATAGACCACAACTAGAAATAGGGGAAATCAAAAAACATTCCAAGTGTCCCTGAGTTCTTTTTTTTGGAGACAGGGTCTTACTTTGTCACCCTCATTAGAGGGCTGTGACATCACAGCTCATAGCAACCTCAAACCTTGGGCTTAAGCAATTCTCTGCCTCAGCCTACCAGGTAGGTGGGACTACAGGCACCCACCACAATGCCTCACTATTTTTAGAGACAGGGTCTCACTCTGGCTCAGGCTGGTCTCGAACCTATGCACTCAGGCACTCCACACCTTGGCCTCCCAGAGTGCTAGGATTACAGGCATGAGCCACTGTGCCCAGCCCTCTGAGTTCTTAAAAGATTAGGAGATAGCTTAGCTACGATGGGCAGAAAAATATCCAGAGAAGGGAGTCCCAATCAGGGCCAAAGGCATAGGCTCAAGTTCCATGCTATTTGGCATAAAAGTTCAAAGTAAAAGGCAGGAGGATGAAAATGAAAGAGGGGCTCAGGTCATGAAGAGTGTTTGATATTATATTTAGCAGCTTGATCTTTTAAGTCAATGGTTGCCAATAAGCATGCTGCAGTACACTGATGTGTTATGAATTCTTCACAAGTACACTGCCAAAGTTCAATCAGTGTGTAAACTTTTTGTTTGTTTTTTTAGACAGTCTCATTTTGTTGCCCTGGGTAGAACACCTTGGCGTCATAGCTCACAGCAACCTCCAACTCTTGGGCTCAAGCAATCATCTTGCCTTAGCCTCCTGAGTAGCTGGGATTACAGGCATCTGCCACATTGCCTGGCTAATTTTTAGAGACGGGGTCTTCCTCTTGCTCAGGCTGGTTTCAAACTCTAACAATCCATCTGCCTCAAAAGAGTAGAGCACCGGCCGCATATGCCAGAGGTGGTGGGTTCAAATTCAGTCCTGGCCAAAAAAAAAAAAAGCACATAAATTCTAAACATTGATATGAGAAAAGAGGGTCAAAACATCAGTTTATGGTTTAAGAGTTAATTCTTTTTAACTTGCAGATACTATTGACCAATCTGCAACATTCATTTGACAATTTTTCCATTACCTACTATTTAGGATTTCTTAAATCTAGTCACCCCACTCTGCCATCCTACATGTTTAAGAAGGTAAGCGATTATAGAGTCAGCTTGGTATGCTAAGTTCTACAGAAAATAGAAGGATGATCTAAGTATCCAATTTCCTTATGATAAGGAGAAAACAACCCATTCTTTTTTCCCCCGTTGGAGTCTAAACTATGATAAGGAAGACACACATAAGCAAGTTTGAGCGAGATGTTTACATTTATATTGAAATATACACTAAAACAGAATGAGTTCTACTGTCAATGAAACTTTGCCAAAGCAGAATCACAAACTGTCGTTGGGGAAGTCCAGTCAGCTAGCAGCAGTGATCCCCAAGCAGGAATACCAAGAAGAAGCCTGGGGGATCCCTCTCCAAAATGCCTCCTTTCAAGAGACCCCAACTCACTTCTCCCACATGCACCCACACAGAATTTAGGAGCTTGGACATGCTCCTCATTTTCATATATTTTTAGTTTCTTCTTCACTGCAATAAATATAAAATTGGCAATGCTCATACACCACAGCACAGACAGTATTTCAGGCTTTAGCATACAACTGTAAACAGTGACTAGGTTAAAAAAAATAAAAAAAGACAGTTGGAGCTATTATTCATTTTTTTTAACGAGACAATTCTTAAGAGCAGGGCATGAGCTACTCAAGACTTCTTGTTTCAGGTTAAGGTTTATGACAAAAGATTTCAGGCTTAGGCAGATGCCTTCAATAGTCCAAAAAGGCCCAAGGTAGTAGCCAGAACACTGCCTATGGCAATCTAGAATAAGAGGACAGAAAAACAATGTGCCCTAAATCAACCTTGGCAGTGTATCTTCAGCCTGCCACATTTAAGATATGTCTGCAGACATCTTTATAGTTTCATCACTGGCTACCATCTAGTGTAGCAGGAATGTGTGGGCAAAGGAATTAAAATTTGCTGGGAGAGGAACAGAATAATGTCTCTGCTAGCTGCCTGGAAAGTTGGCCCCTTAATCACAATGACAACTAGGACATTTAACTTGGACAATGTATTAAATTTACAGATTTTTTTTTTAAAAAGTACAAAGACCAATCAGTAAGTTGTCACTGAAGCAAAGTGGATGTCAATCAAAAAATATATTAAAATTTTTTGCTTAAAGCAGTACAAAGAAATATGGTAAGAAATGAAAGTGAACTCAGCTCAGTATCTGCTCATTAGTAATGGGGCAGAATTTTATTTAAAAGGCTAGTGGTTCAAATACTATTGCTTGAATAGCTCTGATAGATATAAAATGTAGGTTTTATATCTGAGATTTCTACATGTACACATAAGCCAAGGAGCTGAAAGCCAGCTCACAAAGGGATTATCTGATCCTCAGTCAAGAGAGAAGCTAAAAGCGCATGCTGCAGGAGTAACCTAATGCGTTTATTTGGGCCATACTCCCATCCTTTGACAAAAAGAAAAAGACCTGGATAGGAAACTGTCTTTTCACACACAAAATTCTGGCTTAATTCTCCTTCCTATAAACAACTACATCTCAGTTGAGAATGAAACTGCCTTGAAAAATTCGGGAACCTGGGCTACTAAAAATAAAAAGGAAATTATAATATAGTAAACACGTTTAGTAAACACCACCTGTATTTTCTGTTAATGAAGACATGATACATTCAAAAAAGGTATTTTTTTAAAAAGACAAAAAACAAAAACATTTCTAGAAAGAGGTTGACAAAAAAAAAAAAAAAAAGCCCAAGTTCTACTCTTCTCAATCAGAAGTAGCTCTTAGTACAAATCAGCAACCCCTTCCTCCAACATACAAAAGCACTGCCATCTGCTTTGCAAACAGCACATAAAACATATTACCTCACTTATTGAACTTGAACATTAAGCTCACTGCAGAGCACATTTTGATGGGTTACTTCAATACCCATCTGGTCCAGTTCAAAATATCTATTTGTAGACCCGGTTTGCACACATTCCATAGGTATACTGAACAATAAACCATCTATTATCTCATTATTTTTCTAAATGGCAGTTCGTGTTGCTCAAGCAAACATTAAGATTATAAAGAGTTCTCTTGAAAGAAAGTCTAAGAACAAGATACATTAATAAGAAACCTTAAAAGTTAAACTAACCTAGCTCTTTTTCACTAAAATGATGAAATAGAAGTAGAATGTTCTAAAGAGCAGCTTCACTTGCTTCCCCATGGGAAAAGGCCAAATTTTCTGGGGACTGATAAAATTTAACTAAGCCAATAAAGAGAAATAAAATATATATATTAAGATATTATAAAACTTGAAATAATGCCAGACATCATAGAATGGGAAACAGAGTTCTGATTTTTTTTTTTTTTTCTAAAAAAGGGAAACTGTAATAGGTTTTTAAGAGAAAAAGAAAATAAACCAGAACTCTGAATATGGATAGCACTACACAGATTCTAGAACACAGACCACCACACAAGAATGAGTTCTACATTGGTAACATTATCAGAGTAACTGGCTGGGACGTATACTTCCAGCAACAGAGCTCCTAGGTCAAAAATGTGTTAAAAGCTTGTAATTGTCAACAAGGACCAAGAAAAAGAAAAAAGGTGGGGTGAGGTGGCATAAAGGAGGATGAAGAAGAAAACGGAGGAAAGATTGCATGCATGGGTCTATTACAGACATGATATTCAGCAGCATAAAAATAATATCCTCCAAAGAGTCCCCTGAATGGGGCAAAACCTGTCTTTTCACTGCTTAGCATAGGAAAGATTAAGAAAGTAGAACAAATTCACATATAACTATAGTGTCTCCCATATTTGAATGACAAAGCATGTTCACTCTGATGCCAAATATTAAGAAAATATTGAGGATACATATGAAAGCAAAATAAAAGCAAAAGACTAAATTATAAACCTTAAAAATTAGAAGAAACATCTGTTTTAAAGCCAAGTAGGTGTGATTCTGATAATTATTATATATGACATAATCCATAGAGAGGAAGGCCAAGAAAAGAATCTTCATATTGTTCAGTACTTATGCTTGCTGTTGTCCTACAAAAAACAGTGATAATTCAAAAAACATGTCACACATACAACTAAAAAGTCCGCTTCTAGTTTCAAATGAATTTAAACAACAATCTTCCTTGGCTAATTTTTCTCCTGGGTCAAACAAACCTTTTATGTACAGGACCAGTTTAAATCCCTCTTCCCCTTCAAACACTAGATATGAACATCCAGAAACATTCTACAATGCAAAGTGCCTTAAGAAAGAGAAGGATTCTGTAGTGCCAGTGACATAACTGATCTGAGGAAGCTGGGATGCTATTAACACTGATGGGAGCCAGTCAGGCAATGGTGGTTTGCTTTTCCTCAGGTGTTTCCTCCAACAACTGCATGATCAGTTCATGGAGGGGTTTGCAGATCTTTGCATAGCCTCCTCCTGTGAGATGCAGAAAATCAAACATGTCATGGCAGGAGATGGCACCGTCCGAGTGCACGAAGCCCCCATCTATATCCAGGAGCTGCACATTGGTAAGCTTCGGCAGGGAAACCTTGAGAAGTTGGTTCACCTTGGCATTCTTTTGCCTCAAAGGATTGGGCTTCTCACCTCGAGGTAATAAACCCTGGGACAGAGCAGAGAACATTAAATGAGAAGATTCACTTGTTTTTCTCTACTTATTTGTGATTTCAGGTACTCCTGCAATACCTGCTCCATTTTGGACTTTCTATACCTTTGATTTCTGTAACAATGAACTATATTGTTTTTTTGTTTTTTTATTGAGACAGTGTCTCATTCTGTCGTAATGGACAGGGTGTCGTGGTATCATCATAGCCCACAGCAACCTCAAACTCTTGGGCTTAACTGATTCTCTTGCCTCAGTTTTTTGATTTTTAGTAGACAGGGTCTTAACTTTTGAACTTCTGAGCTTGAGCAATCCACCTGCCATGGCCTCCCAGAGTGCTAGGATTACAGGGGTGAGCCACCTCGCCTGCCCTGCTATTTCTTCATAGTTTCTATATGGTTCCTTATCCTTATCTTATCCCTTAATTGTTGGGACTTACCCTCTGCCTATGACTCTTCTTGCTCTAAACACTTCAGCCCAGACCTTCAGAATTACTTATTAAACTCCCAGGTACGGAACCAAACTTGAACATTCCTTAGGCACTTTCAACTTAACATGTCCAAAAGCAATTCATCAAACTATGCTCGTTCTATATTCTCTTTACAACCGGTCATTTCAACATTCCTGAGTCTCTCGTGCCATATACCTTATCTATTTATTGTTAAATTACTCAGTTTCTATATCCTAAATATTTCTCCAATCTATTTTCTTTTTTCTTTTCTTTTTCTTTTTTGTTTTTTGAGGCAGAGTCTCACTATGTCACCCTGTGTAGAGTGCTGTGGTGTCACAGTTCACAGCAACCTCAACCTCTTGGGCTTATGCAATTCTCTTGCCTCAACCTCCCAAATAGCTGGGACTACAGGTGCTCGCCACAACGCCCAGCTATTTTTTTGTTGCAGTTGTTTAGCTGGCCTGGGCTGGGTTCGAACCTGCCACCCTCAGTGTATGTGGCTGGCACCATAACCACTGTGCTATGGGCACCGAGCCATCTATTTTCTTTTCTATATCCTGACTATATACACCACTATAGGTTAGGAACTTATCGCCATTCACCTAATGTAAAATT
>CAUYPK010113023.1:0-34207 GCA_963574355.1 Loris lydekkerianus
AAAGCCTGGACTTGGGGGGGGGGGGGGCCTTTTTTTTTTTTTTTTTGCAGCGGGGAGCCTTGTGTCCCTCTAGGACAAAGAATAGCCCTGCCTACTGAAGGGAAAGGGCTCCCTGAGCTCAGCACTCCCCTACATTGGAAACCTACTGCATGCACAGCATCCGTCCAGTTCCTGGCACTTGGGAGCTTGTGGAGCCTGCCCCATATGCTGCCTGCTGTGCCGTGAGTAAGAAAGTCCTTCGTCTCTGGGCCAATCTTGTGTTTGTCACCAGTATCTGTGAAATAGTAACAGGCTAATGTTTTAGCTTTTAAAGACAGAGTGGACCTGACAGTAATGTCCCTTATTAAAAGAAAAGGAACCTGAAGTATAGATTAAATAACTTGTCCAAAGTCACATAAATAGGAAGCGACAGTACCGGGATCTGTACCCAGGCACTCCGGGCCCCAAGTCTGTGCCTTTAACCTCTGAGCTGCTGTCATTCTTTGCTGCTCTTGCAGAAACATAAGAGCTGGCACTGCACTCTGGTCTCTGGCTGCCTCTCTGCCTCTTTGTAGGGGCCTCTGCTTCCACCCCTCCCTTAAATCTTGCTATTCCCCAGGGCTATTGTAGGCCCTCCTTTCCTACATTCCCCCCAGAAGGTCACTTTTGACATCAATTTCTGCCTATGAACTAATGGCTCAAATCCGCAGCTGTAGCCTACAGGGCTCGCCTAGAGTCCACGCTTACGGTCCCACAGCCTCCTGAAGTTCATTGTGCTTAAAATAAATGCTCTTTCCCCTCAAAACGCCTGTGTTCCTCTTAGCCATTTGGGCAGCTATAACAAAATACAATAAAGTGGGTAATTTATAAACTGAAATTTATTTCTCACAGTTCTACGGGCTGAGAAGCCCAAGATCAAGGGCCAGCAGATTCTCTGTCTGGTGAGGGCCCATTTCCTGGTTAGTGGAACCTTCTTGCCATTCTTCACATGACAGGAGGGGCTGGCTAGCTTCTTCCAAGGACACAAATCCCATGCCCCATTTCCTCTAACATCATCACATTGGGGGTTAGAGTTTCAACATAGGATCGTGGGGGTAGGGGGGGATCAAGGCACAAACATTTAGGCCACAGCAGTCCCCTAGCCCAATAATGTGAAACATAGTTGGCAATACCCATATTAAAACCTTAAAAGATAAAGAAAATGTTGTTTAAAAAAAAAAATGTCTTGCTAAAAGGCTGTGTGCTGCCACCTTGGTCTTGGGTAGGTGCTGTTTCTCAGCTTTATTTTCTTTTGTTTATAGATTTAAGGGGTGCGAGTTGAATTCTATTACATGTATATACTGCACAGTGGTGGAGTCTGGGCTTTTGGTCCCTGTCACCCACATAGTGTCCGTTGTACCTCAGTATGATTTTTATCCCTCACTCGCTGCTGTCCTCCTCTCTGTGACTCTCCAGCACCGTTGTGTCTTGCCAAGCTCTCGCTGCTGCCTTGCTCTGCTCCCCCACACAAGTGTCTTGATTCCAACAGCACTCACTTTGTCCTAGAGACAGCCCCACTAACCCCAGGCCCACTCTAGACACTCTCCTCACTTGTGTTTCCTATGGTGAGAGAGGAGCCTCTCTCCCCATCCTGCCTTCTCTTCCCCACAGGCAGCCAACAGCAAATCTAACTGTGATTCCTTGGTCTCCTGCCATTCTCCCCACCTGTCACCTTTGTTAGGTGAACTGGTTTGCTTTCTCTTCTGTAAGCCAGGTTCATTCCCACCTTAGGTCCTTTGCCCATGCTGTTCTGCCTTGGAAGCTGTCCCTGACCACCCCATCTAAACAAACCCCTTCTCTTAGCACTCCACCCGCACCCTATTTGATTTCCTTCTTCTGCTTAGAATGTATGTGAAGTCATTTGTTCATTGATGTGTCTGCCATTAGAGTCTACTGGGGAGGACAGGGCGTGGACAGTCTGACTGATAATTTCCCAGAGCCTTAACATGCGGCAAAGACTCGGTCAGTGAATGAATGACAAATGCTCTGACCTCTGCTTCTTGTGTCTTTCTCATGTCAGTCAATCCTTTACACTTTCACCTGGATTCCCCTACAATAAGGTGACCATAATCCTCAAGAAACATCCATTTTCCAGAACCTTAATGCGACGCTCAGGGCCTCCACACTCTGGGCTCAGGCTGCCTGAACCCTGAGACAAGCTGTGCTCCTCACTCCTTGCCTTTGCACCTCCACTCCCCTCCAGATGAAATTGTCTTCAACCTGCAGGGCTCAACTCAAGTGTCACCTCGCCCTTCCTTTCTTCTAAGACATTCCATTCCTCAGGCACCACTCTTGATGTTGCTAGGGGTGAATAGATGCCAAGGGAGGCATCCAGAGACAATTCATTTTTATGTAGCACCTAGTATGTTCTTTACACCTTTATTTTGTTGGTTTGAACCCTTTCCATTTATGTAATTCTTCTGTTTTGACAGGCTTTAGCAATAATGCTTTTCTTTTATTCAAGCTCAGCCTAGCCTAAAACATCTGTTCATCACTTGAACATCAGTTGGCAACATGCAACCGTATATTGGTATCATTTGGAAATAAAACATGGAGAAGCTGGACTTTCTGTTAGGTAATTGTGTATGTCTTCCCCCACCACTACCACCAGACTGTGAGCTTCCCGTTAGGCAAAGGACCAGATTAATCATATCTGAGTTCCTAAAACCTCACTGGACATTTGCCATTTGCCTGAGTGCCCATCATATAAACCATACCGCATGTGCACAAAAAGACACAGTCTCGAGCACACAGTCAGTTATACAACAAGCACAGAGCGTGTTTCTGAGAATGAAACCACACACAATCCTCGGGGATTCTATTTAAAACATAGGATGACTTTACAGACATTTTAAGACAAGGGTCAAAAGTGGCTCCAGCCTCAGCTTGCATTTCTGTGCCTCCAGTGAGCCGTACTTGAATAGTAACCTTCCCTCCTTTTCCCTAGGCTGCCTGTGGCTACTGTAAGGGTAACCCATGGTGGATTTTTTTGGTTTGAACAGAGAACTTGATTGCGAGGAATATCAGCCAGGCTTCTGTTTCTCCCTCGGACACAGCAAGCCGTGTGCTCTTGGTCAAATCTCTGCCCATCTGTCCCACTACTTCTTTGTCTATAGGATGTTAGGACAGATCAGGGTTCTGTGGGGTCCCGCCCAATTCTGAAGTGAGACTTTATATTGCTAATTTGTCTCTCCAGGTGAAAAACAGGCCTGCTCAGTGCCAGAAGTGGATGATCTTGCCATGCATTCCCACCCAAGTGTCCCACCTCCTTTTTGGAGCAGAGTTCTTTCTACTTCATGGCACATAAGATGCCTGCACACCTATTAAGCCTTGTCAGAACCTGCAACAATAGCAGTCATGTCAACACTATGACCAAGTGGTAACAAAAGTTGCTCCCCTCCACACAAATGGTACATCAATTTTGGAAACCATCTAACTGTGTTATACTTTGGAGGCTATACTTTGGAGGCTGTCAGCCAAAAGTGCAAATCAGAACCCTAGTTACATACCCAACCTGCAGAACCACAGGTTCTGACTCAGGTGACCTGAGTGGCACCTGGACAACCACTGCTACATTGTAGTAGATCCTACTCACCCCTGCTCTAAGGCTCCTGAGAGTAGAAGACAGAGGGATGGATGTCTTGGTGTAGATTCATCACTGGTAACTCATGTTCCCTGTTGTGCTGGATGTTGGTGGTCTGGAGATGGGAAGGGAATGTGGAGAGCTCTCTGTACATTCCACTCAATTTTCCTCTAAAAAATAAAGTCTGTTACATTTCTTAAATTCAGGGAAGGGGGCCCTGAGCTATGATAGGATCAATGGAAATATTTAAGGGTAATCTCTTGACCAGATCACCTTAAATACTTTTGTTGTCAGATTATCTCCATAGAAGGCTTCTGTTGTCATGGGCAAAACTCTAAAATGCTTAGCCTAGCACTGAAGGCACATTTACTCCTGGCCTCAATATCTTTCCAGGCTTAGAATCAGTGTTGAGGAGCTCAAACTGAGAGAGTCCTCAAAGACCACGCCTACCAGACCGCAAGCCCCATGAGGGCAGGGTCTCGTCTCTGCCTTTTCACCAGCAGGACCTAGAGTGTGACCAAGGTCCAGAGGGCGACCTGGACCCAGGTCACTGGAGGTAGGTAGGTGTGGTCCCCCCACCACTGTCTAATTCCTCCTTTCTCTTATCCCACACAGCCTTTCCTTCCACCTCATTTCCTCTGCAGCCATTTTTCTGTGAACATTTCCAGCACACTCTAGCCCTGCCATCTCACCTGCCTCTAAAGGTTCTGCAGCGCAACTTTATTCTTACCATACTTGGCTGTGTGCTGCTGTGTCTTTATGAATGCCTCAAGGCCAGGACTTTGTTTTGTTCAGCTCTCTACCTCCACTACCAGATGGGCCCCTGGAGCTGCCAGGCTTCCGTCAGTGAATGTAGCGACTGCCAGGCCTGCCCTGCCCTGCCCCAGGCGTCAGGGCTGATTTGTCTGAGTGAAGATCTGAGTTGTTTTTACCACACACCAGACTGGAGATCTGCTCAGTCCACAGAAGACAGCTGTGAGCCCAGAAAAGGAGAGGGGTGTGCCTGAGAAGGAGTCTCTACCCCCTTCAAGGTGGTGTGCTCCTCTGAGCTGAGAAGGCAGTATCGGTTTCAGGGTTTAAATCCTCCAGGGTTTAAGCTCTGGAGTGAGGCTGTCTAGGTTTGAAATCTGGCCCCCCAACTGCCTGGATGTTTGACCTTGCACAAATCGCTTAGCATGCCTCGGTGTTTTCATCTGTAAGGTGGGAGTGTTAGCAGTTCCTAGTTGATAGGATTGGTGTAGGGATTTGAAAAGCAATATGTGTTAAATATTTAGAAATACATAGCACATAGTATTTGCTCAATAAATGTTTTTAACATTATTAATAATGTTGATAGGAATGAGCCAAGTACTCTGGACAACTGTCCCAGGTTCCAGTGACAGCATAATATCCTAGGTTTTGAGCCTTAACTCCTCAACATCCCTCTAACTGCCTGAAAGTAATTATTTAGTTCCTTCTTCCCTGCTGAATTGTACGCCTCTTATTTCCTCAGAAAACTGAGGCACACAGAGGTCACAGGGCTAGGCCACATAGTGAGGAAAGTATGAAGCCTGTACTCAAATTGGGGTAAGAACCTTAGCAGCTTTGCTGGATTTGAGGCCCTGGGCCCTGCTCAGAGCCTGTTCCCAGGAGTCACTGGGGCTCCATCGCCTTTCTTCAAAGTCATGATTCCTCTACAGTTCTATAGAGGTGGTACAAGCCTTGACATTCAAACAGTCCAGCCCTCTACTTGACCAGTAGGAGCAGTGGGCCCAGAGAGGCTATGCACCAGAGCACATGGCCAGTTATTCACAAGCTTTCCTTTCCCCAATGTTGCCTTGTTGCACCAACAAGGCGGCCAATGCATTCTCACCGCAATATTACAACTTCATCACCCTGTGGTCCTTGACATTGTCCTTTGAGAGAGATGGTAAGTTCTCCAGAGTCGAGGTTCCTGCTCCAGGATGCTGCTCTTCAAGGGCATTCAGTAAACACAAGTGTTGCGTTGTGCCTGCTACAAGCAGAGCTGTGGCTAAGTGTCTGCCACATACCAGGGATGGCATTGGGCACCTCCACACCTGTGATCTCCCTGGGCTTGCACAGCACCAAAGAGCTGCTCATCACCATCTGCATTTTAAAGGTAAGAAAGTCAAAACACTGTCACTAGGAACCTTGCCCAGTTTCACATGGACAGAAAATGGCAGAGGTCTTGATGGTCCATCTGAAGCCCTGGGTGAGCAGAGGAGTAATGCAGAGAGAGGGGGCTGTGGGAGGGCGGATGGGCAGTGAGCTCTGGGGAGCAGAGAAGGCCACCCAGCACGGGCCTCTCTAGACCTTCACCCTTTCGTGTGAGCTTGCTTCAGGGGCTGTCCCACAACTGAAAGGCGGCCAATGCAGTCACTCTCACCGCAGTGTTACAGCTTCTTCATCACCCTGTGGTCCTTGACATTGACTTCCCAGTTACAGATGGCAATTTCCCATTTCTGAAGCCAGAATTCTAGATACTTAAAAGTTGCTTCTCTTGGCTCGGCACCTGTGGATCAAGTGGCTAAGGCACCAGCCACATACACCTGAGCTGGTGGGTTCGAATCCAGCCCAAGGCCCACCAAACAACAATGACAGCTACAACCAAAAAATAGCTGAGCATTGTGGTGGGCGCCTGTAGTCCCAGCTACTTGGGAGGCTGAGGCAAGAGAATTGCTTAAGCCCAGGAGTTGGAGGTTGCTGTGAGCTAAGATGCCACAGTACTCTACCCAGGGTGACAGCTTGAGGCTCTGTCTCAAAAAAAAAAAAAAAAAAAGTTGCTTCTCTTGAAACTTTTAGAATAGGAGTCAACAAAATTTTTCCATAAAGCACCGGATAGTAGGTTGTGTGGGCTATGTCACAACTTCTCAACTCTGCCGTTGCAGCATAAAAGCAACCATAGACAAAATATAAATGATGTGACCATGTTCCAATAAAACATTATTTATAAAAACAGGTGGTGGGACAGATTTGCCCCCTGGGATATAGTTTGCTAACCCTTGCGTTAGACAAATCACAAGCCTCCAGAAAGCTCTGGAAGAGTTCAGATGAAGAATGCTTGTGAAAAATCCCTGCCAATGGTTTGGCACCCTTAGATCAGTGGTTAGGGTGCTGGCCACATACATTGAGGCTGGCAGACTTGAACCCTGCTAAATAACAATGACAATTAACAACAAAAAATAGCTGAGTGTTGTGGCGGGCACCTGTAGTCCTAGCTACTTGGGAGGCTGAGGCAAGAGAATCTCTTACACCCAAGAGTTTGAGGTTGCTGTGAGGTGTGATGCCATAGCACTCTACTCAGGGGCAACATAATAAAACTCTGTCTCAAAAAAAAAAAAAACCCTGCCAAGAACAGACTGAATGCAACTACTAATTCTAATGTGCATACGTGAAAGATAATAATCTCTAAATAATTTTTAAAGTATTTCCAGAATTAGCTCATTCCAACTTAAAATGTCTGCCTTAGGCCTATAAGCACAGACAAGTATGAATTCCCACTCCCCACCACCACTGTTCAGTGGCATGAATTCAGAAAAGTTATATCACCTCTGGAAGCTTCTATTTCCTAATTTGCAAAACCGAAACTTCCTGGCGCACCTGTGGCTCAGTGAGTAGGGCGCTGGTCCCATATACCGAGCGTGGCAGGTTCAAACCCAGCCCCGACCAAACTGTAACAACAACAACAACAAAAAATAGCTGGGTGTTGTGGCGGGCACCTGTAATCCCAGCTACTCAGGAGGCTGAGGCAAGAGAATCGCCTAAGCCCAAGAGCTGGAGGTTACTGTGAGCTGTGATGCCACAGCACTCTACCGAGGGCAACAAAATGAGACTGTCTCAAAAAAAAGCATCTTCCTGAAGGCACAACTGTGACAATTAACCAAACTGTAGAGCAGTGGTGAAGAGCAAGAATTCAAAAGTTGGAAGATTCTAGGCTGGGTGCCGTGGCTCACACCTGTAATTCTAGCCCTCTGGGAGGCTGAGGAGGGAGGATTGCATAAGCTCAGGAGTTCGAGACCAGCCTGAGCAAGAGTAAGACTCTGTCTTTACTAAACGTAGAAAAATTAGCCAGGCATTGTGGCAGGCACCTGTAGTCCCAGCTACTCGGTAAGCTGAGGCAAAGGGATTTCTCGAGCCTAAGAGTTTAAGGTTATTGTGAGCTATGATGCCACAGCACTCCTCCCATGGCAACAGAGTAAAACTCTGTTGGAAAAAAAAAAAAAAAAAAGAAAGAGTTGGGCAGTGCCTGTGGCTCAATGGGTAGGGCACCAGCCCCATATACCAAGGGTGGCAAGTTCAAACCCGCCCTGGCCAAGCTGCAACAAAGAAATAGCCAGGCGTTGTGGCGGGCGCCTGTAGTCCCACCTGCCCTGGAGGCTGAGGCAAGAGAATCGCCTAAGCCCAGGGGCTGGAGGTTGCTGTGAGTTGGGTGACCAAGTGAGACTCTGTCTCTAAAAAAAAAAGAGAAGATTCTAACTGATCAGCTACGGTGGATGTCTAACATGAATCCCTCAGTGCCTAAGATTCCTCATCTATAAGATTTAGGTAATGAACATACCTTCTGTAGCAGCATGGTCCAAGGATGAAGTAAGACAGTTGTGTGGTGTGCTTAGCACACTGTCTAGAAAGTGCTAAGTGTTCCACAAATCTCTGCCATTTTTATTATTCAGTAAAGTTGGTAATGCACTTAGCTGAGTTCCTAATGCATAGTACTTTCAGTGACTATTTCTTCCCTTTTTGAAGACAGGAATCAGGGAGTTTCTGGACATGTAAAAGGAATCTCCAAGTTGGAAGGTTGAAACGAATCTTATGGCTGATGGAGAATAGGGCAGAGGATTCCCCAGGACTGTACTCTTAAAAAGCGTGTGTGAGAGATGAGACCTTTCCTATAGAAAATCATATAGCAGATTGTATTGCTAAATTGTCATGTATCTCCATGTATCTCTAAAAGCTATGTTGTGGGGGAAGCAGGACGGAATTGACTCAGAGGCACAGCCAGGTGCATAAAGTCTAGAGAATGCCTTCCAGTGTAGGCTGCAGGCCAGCGTGGGCACCAGGAGCTGAGAGAGGAGATGACAGACCGGGCATTTCCTCTGCCATCGCCTCATCACTGGATCATCCCCACCGGTGTAGAACCACACTCGTGTTTCTAACATCTTAGGACATTTGTTTGCCTTTCGTGACCCCCCTTCCCCCTTCAGTTACTGTCCTGTTTTTCTGGAAGACTTTCTAGCAAAACTCAAAAGCACTGGCTCTCCTCAGTCTCCATTCCCTCCTCCTTATAGATCTTCTCCATTCCAGCTTTTTATCCCCAGCCACTTCCCCGTACCGGCCTTGTTCAGGCCACCAGTGGTCTCTGTGTCGCTGAGTCGGGTCAGCCCTCAGACGGCCTTGGCCTTGGCCAATCAGCAGCATCTGACCCCGTTTGTACCTTCTTTGTGGCTTTCTTCCTTGGTTTCCTGGATACCCGCTGCGGTTGCCATTGGACTGCAGTGGCTTCTCCATCTCCTCCGCATCTCCCCACATCTTCACGCTGGGGTGCCCAGGTGCTGAGCTTGGACATCTACTCGTTTGCACCTGTGCTCACTCTTGGTGGTCTTGTCCACTCCTGCAGTTTTACATACGCCCTATTTACATACCCAATTTGTATCTCCAATCAGCTTGTTGCTAGAGACCTCACATCTCAAATGTGGATGCATGTGTCTCACCACTTGCGTGTCGCTACTGAGCATCTCAAACTCAGCATGTCCACACTGACGTCCTCCATCTTGCCCCACTTCCTCCCCATCCGTCCATTTCAGGCCCCAGCTACTCCTTCAGGCCAATTGCTCAGGCTAAAACCTTGGTGTTCTCCTAGCTCGTCTTTTCCTCACACCACAACACATCCATGAGCAATTCTGGGAGTTCTACCTGCAGAATATGTCCAATAACTGGCCACATCTCATCACTTCTCTTACTACCACACTGGTTCAAGCCACGTGGCCTCTCCCAAGGATTGTTTCAGTAACCTGCATCTCTGGGATCTCTGTTACAGCTTTGCCCCTGCCTCTCCGGCCATAATAGCCAGAGTGATCTCCCAAGTCAGTACGTCGTTCTTTGCTTGCTCACGCAGAGGAAGAGCCCAGATCCTTACTGTAGCACTGAGAGCTCTTGACCACCCTCTACCTCTCCAGCCTTATCCCACCCCCTTCGCAGTCCCCCAGCCTTACTCTGCTCCTGGCACCGACCCCACCCTGCAGTGCCCTGAAGACACCATGCAGAGTTCACCCCTGCTGCTCCCTCTGTCTGGAATGCTCAGTCTCCCAGATATCCCCAGGTCTTTGTGCAGATATATGCCTCTCAGAGAGATTTGCCCTGATTATCCTATTTAAAACTGCATTCTTGCCTAAGCCTACATTCCTTATCTTCCTTCCCAAATATATTTTTCTTCCTGACACCCATTACTTACAATATAATGTTTATTATACTCATTTACTTCCTATGTTTCTTTTCTGTCCCCCCCCCCCCCACCTCCATGAGAGCATAAACCCCATGAAGGCAGGAGTGTGGTCTGTTCACTCCTTTATCCCAATACCTAGAACGATGACTTTCCCCCGCTGGGGATTCAGGAGGATTTGGATGGGTGGGGGTGATGGGGGCTCCCTAGGCTTTCCGAGAACTGCCAACATCATGAGGAGGGTCTCCCGTGGAAACACCCATTTTCTTCCCACTGTAACGAGGAGGCCACTTGGTGTTCATTCAAGCAATTGGGATGCTAAAGTAAGACCAGGAGACAATGAGATTTTAATAATGAAAACAATTTTATATAATATTTGATGTAAATATTTATTATCTTTTTCCATTTCATAAAACAGTAATTTGTGTAACAGAAAATTTGAAAACTACAGAAAGGTAGAAAAGGGGGAAAGTGACCAAAATTACCTTGAAATGAAGATAGGCTGCATTGTGACTTGCTGTATTTTCTTTTGGGGTTTTGTTTTCCTACACACAAATTTAAGATATGTGTTTCCTACGGATAGGTAAAAGGAAAGAAAGTTTATTTATTTATTTTACCCTGCCTTTTTCCACCTCACTTGATTAAATAAACATTTTCCATCATTGACCATTGTGAACATCATCTTGGATACCTACAGAGAGTTCTATAAAGTGGATGAATATTTTGTATTTAACCAGTTCCCTAGTGTTGGAACATTTTAATGACTTCCGATTTTTCATGCTCATAAATTATGCTAAAAGAAAAAAACAAAAAAATAAATTATGCTGCAGTAAAGGGATAATTTTCTCTCAATAACAGCTTTTCTCAAATCACTCCCTTTTCACTGTGGGGCCTGGGGAGCTACACTGAATCTGAGCTTCGGCAGCAGACTCTCCATGAGAGAGCGTGACTGCGGAGCCATGGAGATGGGGGAGGAGGGGCAGAGGATGAAGAATTGTCTTTTCATTTTAATTGTAAATGTGCTGTGCAGTTACATACAGTTTGGAAAATACATGAGTCCTCCATGTGTCCCAGCTTCAGCTGTAATCAACATGAATATGCATGACTTCTTAGTCTCCAACCCATCTGGTCTCTTGCAAATTTCTCTTCCATCCCAGGTGTTTCTGGACTCCCGGCTGTAGGTCTCCCTTCTGTTACCATTGCTTGCTGACTTCAGCATTGTAGCTAGAAGTTTCTCTACCCCAAGTTTTTCTTTTATTTATTTGTTTGTTTATTTATTTATTTATTTTTTGAGACAGAGTCTGAACTTAGTTGCCCTTGGTAGAGCGCCATGGCCTCACACCTCAGAGCAACCTCAAACTCCTGGGCTCAAGAGATCCCCTTGTCTCAGCCTCCTGAGTAGCTGGGACTATAGGCACACACCACCATGCCTGACTATTTTTAGAAACGGGGTCTTGCTCTTGTTCAGGCTGGTCTCGAACTCCTACACTTAGGCGATCCACCCGCCTTGACCTCCCAGAGCGCTGGGATTATAGGCATGAGCTCGTGAGCCACTGCGCTGGGTCTGAGTTTTCTTATTTGAAGACTTCTGCTTGCCTCTGCTGGACCAGTGTTCCACAGAAACAACTTGACCAACTAGAGCAAAAAGGAAAAGGAAATAGTTTATTCACTTCTATAGCATGATAGGGGTCCCACAGTAGGTTTGCTCGAGCCCCCACATATTACAGGGCTGGGTGAGGTCCACTTCTGGGCCTAACATGATGTCTGGCACAGAGGTGCACCCGATTAACATTTGTGCATGGGATAATCAAATGAATGAGTGGCCCATCTGAGATAAATGGCAAAGGGAGAAGCCCAGGAGCACATGTCACTGGTGGCAGAACCAAAAGGTACCAGCATCTCAACACCAAGTGCTCCCTCCCCTCCCCCTGAGGCCTGCCCACCTGAGAAGGGGTACCCACAGCACTAACCGGCCTCATGCCCTGGCCCCGGGGCCTGTCTCCCCTGTAGGTCCTAAGTGCTATTCTCTTTCCCATAGTGTTCTTGGTGCCCTGCCAGAGCCAGGCCTAAGCTATTGATCATGACAAGCAAGGGAGGAGGAGGAGGAGGCACTGTGGAATATGGGTCCCAGCGTCTAGCAGCTTACAAAGGAGAAGCCCGAATGTGTGTCCACTGGGTAAAAGTGTGTTGACACTGCAGACAAAGCAAGAACACCCCCTCCCACCATCGCAAAGCAGTGGTTCCCAGCTTGGCTGCACAGACAGAATTATCTGGAGATCCAGGTAAAATTCCAAAGTCCAGCTCCTACCCCAGACCAAGAAAAACCCATCCCTGGAGTGGGATCCAGCCACTCATCAGTACTTTTTGAAGCTTCCAGGTAATTCCAACATGCAGGCAAGTTTGGGGCAGCTTCCTAAATCCTCAGTCCCTGTCCCAGGCCCCATTTAATTAAAGATCTGCTGAGTGAACAAATGAATGGATTTATGAGCCTTCACATCTTTGCCAAAAGCTGATGTGTCCCTTTCCCAGGTCTCAGTCTGTGATCTTGCTATCCAGTCACATTCTAGTCTCTGTAAAATTCAAGATGATTTTTGAAATTCTGTATTTTCTTGTAGTAGTTTTCTTGTCTTTATATCTAGATATCTCATTCCTCTAAATAGAATCTGGAGATGTAAACTGTTTTTCAAATAAATTTTCCCAACTCATTCGAGACGCCACCTTTATCACTTAATGCCATGCTTGTGTCAGTCAGTGCGTGTTTCTAGCACACCTGCTGGGGCCCAAGTACTAGCATCCTCTGAGCAGAGGTTCTTTCAGGTTCTTGGTGATCATCAGAAGAAAAGAATTTCAGGACACACCTTGAAAAGATGAAAGTGAAAGTACTGCTCTCTCTAGAGAGAAAACTGGCAGGCCCTAAGGGAATAGCACTTAGGGCCTATTTGGGTGCAGGGTTTTTTGTCTTACAGAGTCATGCTAATTGAGGGGAGAAATATTTAAAGCTCAGAAGTTAGGTCTTACTAAGAATTTGGGAAGTGACTCCTAGGATTGAGCTCCCTTCCCATTTTCATGTTTCATTGGTTCATTCAGAACTCTCAGTGTGATTTTAAGACAGAGGAATTTTAAAATCACAATGCAAATGATAATGTGATTAGCCAAAGGTCATGTAAGGTGACTTGGATAGCTCGAGCTGGTTGAAGCTGGTCCTTGACTGTGGTTACCAAGCCCCTTAGTTAGACTTTGACACCTGCACACAGTCCGCAATTCCCCACGTCCAGTGTCAGCCCTGTCTCCTGCTCTAACACTGCCAGGCGCTGGAGATGCTGGTATGGACAAGAGGGACACCCCCTTGCCTTGCTGGAGAATACAGGTCACAGGAGAGGCAGACAGCAAGCACCTCCCCCGCCACACACACAACTATGGGATTCCAAATATTGGTGGTCAGCACTTTGAGAGAAGAGGACAGGACACTGAGAAAAACAGAAGGTCAAGGGTGTGGGACAAGCCCCCTCTCAGAAGAAAGGACGGTGTCATTCAGTATTTATTTATGCCTACTTGTTTAGCATTCCGCCTCCTGCGTGATGGAGACCAAGACCACTCCTGCATTATTCACTCCCTTCTTACCTTCCAATTCTACAACAGCCCTGCTGGGAATGCTGGGTTGTGGCGTCTGGCTCAATTTCTGCTGCAGATGAAAATAGAGCCGGTTGAGCTGCCTCAGCGCCAACTCCTGCTCCGTAGCGAGTCTCCTCAGCTCCTCAGCTGTGTCTGCCCTCGCTCCCTCACCCAGGTGCTTCCAGTTCTGCAGGAGGTTCCTCACATCTTGCACAAGAGACAAACCAGCCCCAGCAGCACCCAGCACTCGGGCACCCCGGGTCATAACCAGACTTGTGTCTGCAAAGGCTCTCTGCACCCCTCCAGCATTCCAGAAAGGGATATGCCTTGTGGCCACAAAATTTCTGACCATAGTGGTGAAGCCAGAGTTGGCTTTGGCCAGCTGGTGGGCACGAAGTCTCCTGATGGCGCTTACGCAGTTAGCAACACCCTGTCCAGCAGCCGCAACTTCAGGCAGCATCCATATTCCTCCAAAAGCCTCATGCTCTGATGTCACCCTAGTTTTTACCAGTCTTCTAGCTTTGTCTCTTGCTGCTGAATTGCTTCTGTTCTCTAAGACATTTGTCAAAACATTGGTAATGGCCGCTGCTACTCCCAACCCCGCCCCAGCTGCAGAGAGCATGAGACTGTGTCCTGCTGTCACAGGCGCTAGGGCCAAACCCAGGATGCTCATCACTCCAGAAGCAGCGCCTGAAGAGCTGGCCACCAGGCAGGTCTTGGTGAGCATCTTGTGGGTTGTATCAAGTTGGTCTGCAAGGGTGTTAAGTTCTCGGATATTCTTTTCCAGCTCATACTTGTTTAAGTCATAATATAAAAGAAACAGAGTTTCCTCTTCTGACAGATTTCTATATGGGAAGGACATACTCTTCTGTAGTATCAGCTTTTCAAGCAGGATGTGGTACAGCACAGTAGTCTCATCACTGTGAACAGTACATAACAAATGATTAGTTTCCAACTCTAGCAAAGGATCACCAGCGAAGATAACAACATCTAAGTAATCTGAGTTCTCATGCAGGGGCAGCGACCTGGGAATCAAGGTACAATGTGGGAAGCAGACACAGACAGAAGGTCCGCCTGTGGTCTGGAGCTGGGTGTCTGTCTGTTGATGGCAGGAGCAGGGTTTGAGCTAGCCCCATGCAGACCTAGGCTGGCTGGCTGGCTACTTCATTCACCCACCGACAGGTAGGAAGTATTTGCAGATACTGATGTGTTGAATAAAATGTAACTTAAAGCATTGCTGACTGGTCACCAACTCTTTTCCTAATAAATAAATACATTAGGCATATATTTTCCTTTCTTTTTCTTTTTTCATCCACTACCAAGAGCCATAACACATTTTTAATTTATAGATATATAACAAGTGAAAGATTCTATTAAGGAAAATAAGAGAATATAGAGGTGATGCCTTGATTTTCTTTTGTTTTTTAATGTTTTGGGCGTTTTTGTTTGTTTTTTTGAGGCAGAGTCTCACTTTGTCGCCCTCGGTAGAGTGCTGTGGCACAGCAACCTCACACTCTTGGGCTTAAGTGATCCTCTTGCCCCAGCCTCCCAAGTAGCTGGGACTACAGGCGCCTGCCACAATGCTTGGCTAATTTTAGAGACGAGGTCTCACTCTGGTTCAGGCTGGTCTCGAACCTGTGAGCTCAGGCAATCCACTGACCTGGGCCTCCCAAGTGCTAGGATTACAGGTGTGAGCCACTGTGCCCAGCCCCTCTTTTTTTAATGTTAAAAAAGGATCTACCTAGAAATTGTGGTTGCTCCTGAGGTGCTGGGAAACAGGATTTGGGGGGAGACTTACTTTTTAATGTTTGCCCATGTGTTCCTTGTAAGTTTTGTATCATGTACATGTGTTATAATTATTCACAAAAAACAATATAACCTACATTTGCAAAACAAAAATAGAGGGACTTCCAATAAGACCAAATGTCCCGTCTGCTGGGAGAGGACTCCTTGTTACCGTGTCGTGTGTTCTGGTAACTGAAAGTCAGCCGGGCTCAGTGGCTCAAGCCTGTAATCCTAGCACTCTGGGAGGCCATAGCGGTAGATTGCCTGAGCTCAGGGGTTCGAGACCAACCTAAGTCAGAGTGAGACCTCATCTCTTTAAAAAATAGCCGGGCACTGTGGCGGGTGCCTGTAGTCTCAGCTACTTGGGAGGCTAAGGCAAGAGAATCACTTAAGCCCAAGAGTTTGAGGTTGCTGTGAGCTGTGATGCCACAGCTCTCTACCAAGGGTGACAAAGTGAGACTGTCTCAAAACAAAAAACTGAAAGTCAATTTTTAACTTTGAAAACATGGTCAAACATAAGAACAGTGGAATCTGCTCTGTTCCTTGTTAACAGGCAAGTAGGAGGAGCACATAGGTCTTAAGAAAAAGTGATGAAAGGAGTAAAAGTTTTTCTAATTGAGAAAATTCTCTCCATTAATTCAGACTTTCCTATAATTTGAAAAAAAAAGTATTATTCAATTTTCTTGTTGAAGCAGTTTGGTTCAGCCCCTGGAACACCAGAGTTCTACAGGGTCTTTGAGAATCACTCTTCCAAGTAAATTTGTCTTACAAAGGATTGGGGTTCCCAGCATCAGCATTGCTGGGCTGTGCACAGTGCTACAAACAGCCTCTTACAGTATGTATCAGAGTCAACTTGTATGATCCTTGGATTTGTTCTGGTTTCTCTTTTTTTTCTTTTGAGACAGAGTTTCACTTTGCTACTTTTGGTAGAGTACCGTGGCATCATACCTCACAGCAAGCTCAAACTCTTGGGCTCAAGCGATTCTCTTGTCTCAGCCTTGCAAGTAGCTGGGACTACAGGCACCTGACACAACGCCCAGCTATTTTTAGAGATGGGGTCTCGCTATTGTTCAGGATGGTCTCGAACTCCTGAGCTCAGGCAATCTACCCGCTATTGCCTCCCAGAGTGCTAGGATTATAGGTGTGAGCCACTGCACCTGGCCATGGTCTCTCTCTTAATCAAGCATCTACCATGGGTTTGGGCTTGGGTTTGAGGGATAGTGAAAAAGTATTGCAGGAAAGGAGGCAGGGCTGCCATCAAACTATTCTTGGACCAAAGAATCCCAAGGCCTCAAAGGGACTGTTGACAATGGCCTTAGAGTCCTCTGCTCCTTGGCAGGTCATCAGCAGCCTCAGGTGGGCCAGCCCTGTGTCCTCTCTGCCCTCTCCAGGAAAGCAGGGGAGGCCTTCCTTCCTATCTGCAAGTCACTCTTTTAAAAAATGCTTAATCAGGGTTTCCTGTGGGACATCTCTGTATACTTAGGATTTCAGCCCCTCTCCAACCTGCCTCTGATGTTCTGGAAGGCCCACCAAGAGCATCTAGTGCACAAATGGAAACAAGTTGGAAACTCCTAGTGTAGCTGGTAGGGGTATCTAAAGCACCCGAGAATTGCAATGCTGCATGGAGGTTCTCTGAGACAGAATGCATAGATCAGTGGTTCCCGCCAGTCTCACCATCAGTAAGTCCAAACCCTTCTTTTACAGAGGAACAAATTGGTCTTGAAGGGAGGTGATGTTTCCCGATGATAGGTTAGCGGTAAGAACCTAGATTTCTAGCTTCCCAGAAGCCTCTAGTCTGCCTCAACCTCTAGTTGACACTAATATTCCCTGAGTAAAGAAAAACCATCTCTCCACCTTCACCAAAGGAGAGATGAACATGTGCTCGGTCACATTGGAAATGACCTCATTAACTCTGCTCCAAGTAGGGTTCATCAGCCAGCAGCAAAATAAATGACTTTTTGAGACGCCATTGTAACCCTAGAACCAGCCCAGTCTGATTCAACTTTGTGTAATAAAATGGTGAGTTGTCTTTTGATAACCATGCCCCCCAGGTTGCAAGTTAAATGGCATGAGTGTGCCCAGTTGAACCCAGCATGCAACCATGCAGAACCTGATTGCTCAGAACCAAGAAGTGGGGGCCAAATGAAGAAGTAGACGCTGCACAGCACGACCCATTATCCAATCAGATGGAGCCCTGGCACCCCCCACCGCACGGCCCAGTCAGATCATGCCGTGTGGCATTACCTCATTATAAGATCCAATCAGATCACACCTCATTCCTGGGCCCATAAAACCTGCCCCAGCTCCGCGAGAGAGTCAGCCTGTCTCCCGACTCCTAGCTCAGCAGCCTTGCAATATACTTTTCTCTCTACGAAAACCCAGTGCCTGGGTGGTCGGCTTTCTCTTGCGCATGCGCAAAAGCGACCCACTTCAGTTTGGTAACACTATCCGTGGGAGCTGTGGGGAGGAATCTAGAGAGTGGAAATGGAAGAAAGAAAGGTAGAGAGAGGGGCGGCGCCTGTGGCTCAAAGGAGTAGGGGACCTGCCCCATGTGCCGGAGGTGGCGGACCGGCCAAAAGCTGAGGGGGAAAAAAAAAAGGAAGAAACGTAGAGAGAGGCTAGGCGGGGCACCATAAATAGAATGGCTGTGCCTATGCCCCAGAGGGCAGGCAACTCTCATTTGCATGACATATGAAAATGTTACCACTTAGGAGTTCGGTTGCTATGAATCAAGGAAGCACTGCAACTCCTTTTACAGGACCTCGTGGACACTGGAAAGAGTTCACAGCCAAGGTTGGGCAGCAGAATCTATTGCTGCGGCTCAGCTCCACAGGAAGAGAGGCAAATCCCAGGAGCATGGATCTCAGGGCAAAGCCTAGCTACTCATGGCTTGGGGAATGGGGCAGAAAGGGCAGGGAAGGAGTGTTTCTCGAGGGGGGTTGAGGGGTGCAAAATCTGCTTCTAGGATTGTGTCACCCAAAAGGCCACGTGCCTGGGCACCCATCAATGTGCTTACCAAAGGTTTTTAATTTTCATTACTAAGAGTTGTTTTCTATGAGTACGTGTGAATTTCCCCCCTTTTTGCACATTTCCAGTTGTAAATGGAGGTAAATAGATGGCACAAGCAACTAACTCTTCAGTCAGCTTTGTTGTGAACACGTGTACGTTTCACACCACGAAGGTGACTACAGCATAGACACCCACCAGCCATAGCAGAGTAACAGATGTTATTTCTTCATTCAAAATCGTACTGAGCGCCGCATCTGTGCCAGACTCTAGATGCTGAAATGATGGGTGTGAGCACAGTGTTCTAGCAACGGCCCCCAGACCTAACTTTTCCGGATTACCTTTCCAAACCATATTTCTCCGCAATCTCCTGCCAAGCCTGAGGATGCGAGAGGAGCCATAGCATGTCTTCTCTGGGTATCTTGGCCAAAAGAGGCCCACCCACACTCTGAGAGAACAGGCTGTCTGTAATATTTGAAAGTTTAAAAAAATTAAGGTTAGAATACATCCTTAATGTCCAAAAAAAGTCGTATCATTTTTGTCTAATTATTTTATTTTATGTATTTATTTTTTATTTTTATTTTTATTTAGAGACAGAGTTTCACTTTATCGCCCTCGGTAGAGTTCCATGGCGTCACACAGCTCACAGCAACCTCCAACTCCTGGGCTTAGGCGATTCTCTTGCCTCAGGCTCCCAAGTAGCTGGGACTACAGGCACCCACCACAACACGGGCATTTTTTTTTTTTTTTTTTAATTGTTGCAGTTAGGCTTGGGCTGGGTTTGAACTCGCCACCCTCAGTATATGGGGCCAGCGCCCTACTCACTGAACCACAGACGCTGCCCATATTTTATTTTATTTTATTTTTACAGAGTGTCACTTTGTCACCCTGGGTAGAATGCCATGGCATCATGACTCACAGCCACCTCAAACTCATGGGCTCAAACGATCCTCTTGCCTCAGCCTCCCAAGTAGCTGAGACTATAGACACCTGCCAGAACGCCTGGCTATTTTTTAAAGATGGGGTCTCACTCTAGCTCAGGCTGGTCTCGAACTCCTGAGCTCAGATCAACCCGCCTCGGCCTCCCAGAGTGCTAGGATTACAGGGATGTCTAATGACTTTAACCAAACCAAACATGGCAATGCCCAGCCTTGACTAGGATCTAGTAAGTAAAACTGATGATGTCTTAGGTTTCTGGTGGCAAAGTAGATTTGTGAGGTGCTTTTAAAATTTTGACATTGCATATCTGGTCACTCAAGTCTTCCAATAGCCATCCAATAACCCAAGAATAAGCACAAAAATGATCAGGGACATGTTATTTCTAATATTGATAGCTTGGAAGCACATGGATGATATTTGAGCATTGGGTTAGTCCCCGGCCATCTACAGTCCTGAGAGGGGGCAGCCCAGTCTCCACTAAGCCCTCCTGGAGACAAGGTGCTCCTGGGCCTCTCTGTAGTTTGTTCTTACCATGCAGACAATATCACATTTGCCTTGATTTAAACACTCTTTGTCACATGGCAGCTTCTTTTGCTGCTCAAAAATTACTTTAAGGCCTGGCGGGTGGCTCATGCCTGTAATCCTAACACTCTGAGAGGCCGAGGTGTGTGGATTGCTTGAGCTCAGGAGTTTGAGAGCAGCCTGAGCAAGAGTGAGACCCATCTCTACTAAAAATAGAAAAACTATGGCTCAGCACCCATAGCACAGTGGTTACAGTGTCAGCCACATACACTGAGGCTGGTGGGTTCGAACCCAGCCGGAGCCAGCTAAACAACAATGACAACTGCAACAAAAAATAGTGGGGTGCTGTTGCTGGCACCTGTAGTCCCAGATACTTGGGAGGCTGAGGCAAGAGAATGGCTTGAGCCCAGGAGTTTGAGGCTGCTGTGAGCTGTGATGCCACAGCACTCTTCCCAAGGTGACATTAACTCTGTCTCAAAAAGAAAAAAGAAAGAAAAGAAAAAAAAAAAAAAAGAAAGAAAGAAAGAAAGAAGGGTAAACTAGCTAGGTGTTGTCCCAGCTATTGCAGAGGCTGGGGAGGCAGGAAGACCGCTTGAGCCCAGTAGTTTAAGGTTGCTTGTGAGGTATGATGACATAGGATTCTACTCAGAGCACAGAACTGTCTCAAAAGAAAAAAAAAGAAGAAGTGTTTTCAATATAATTTGACAAAAATCACCCCAGTATTACCACAACATAACTATCAACTGTAGTCACTTCTAGTTATTTTTCAAAAGCATATAATTTTTCATAGCCCTTACAATTATTAAATTATATTATTAAATTATTGTTATAATTATTAAATTCATATAAATTTTCATAGCTCTTATGTTTATAATTATGTGTCTTACTTTTAAAATGTAGTATTATAAAGTATATTACTATACAGTTGCCGTAACTATTATCTTAATTTTTCATTTCCGATTAATAAGAGGGTACACATGATTAGGTTACATTGTTAGCATTTCTAAGGTAAAGTCAGGATGTAGTTGAGTCCTTCATCCAGGGGGTGTGCTGTGGACCCTTCCACTGTGCCCATCAGGTGAGAGTTTTTTGATGACTCATCTGTTCTCCTACGAGGATATATATCATCATGTTTATAGAAACATCCCTTTCGGGCCGGATGTGGCGTCTCATACCTGCAATCCCATACTTTGGGAGGCTGAGGCAGGAGAATCCCTTGAGCCCAGGAGTTTAAGGTAGCAGTAGGTTATGACTGCACCACTGCACCCCAGCATGGGAAACAGAGGGAGACCTTATCTCTAAAAAAAAAAAAAAATTCCCTTTCCCTGTCCAGTGTGCTGCCTCCAATCTGACCAGAGCTGGAACCAATGTCTGGCTCCTGAGTTCGCCAGCTCCCTCCCTCTCCTCCCCTGGGCATTGAGAGGGCCTGGGAATTGCTCCCATTTTTAGTTAAGCTTTACAAAGGCAAGTCCCAGCTGCTGCATTGCTCTGATTTGCAAGTACAGGCAATTAAGAAGGCCTCGGGATATGTCCCTTAATGAAAGCCACAGATCTGCTATATTTCAACTCAGAAACAGGCTATGGCTTCCCAGAGAGTCACGTTTGCCATTTCCTTTTTTTTTTTTTTTTTTTTTTTGAGACATGGTTTCAACTTTGTCACCCTTGGTAGAGTGCTATGGCATCATGGCTCACAGCAACCTCAAACTCTTGGGCTCAGGCGATCCTCTTGCTTCATCCTCCCAAGTAGCTGGGACTATAGGTGCTGCCACAACACTCAGCTATTTTTAGAGACAGGGTCTCACTCCTGCTCAGGCTGGTCTCCAACTCCTAAGCTCAGATGATCCATCGACCTCGGCCTTTCGGAGTGCTAGGATTACAGGCATCAGCCACCATACCTGGCCCTTCCATTTTTTTTCAAATAAGTTTTGTTGCTTCTTTACATTTCCTAATGACATTTATATCCTTGATATTCTAAATTGTTTTGATGCTATTATGAATGGTATCTCTTAATGTAATGTTTTCTAATTTGTTTTGTTACTCTGTAGAAATATTATTCATTTATAATACTCTCTTGTGCTTGACTAAGATTTTAATGTAATAGTTATTGAATGAATAATTCATGAATGAATAATGCTGGGGCTTTTGTTTCCTGATTGTTTTCAATACTTATCTTTCTTATTTTGGTTCCATGCCTTATTGGGTTAGCTTAGATTCTTAAATTAGTGTAGATTATGAAATTGACTCTAATATTTCACCGCTTGCAGTTGCTTTACAAAAGCTGCTCTTCATCATCATAAGACAATAGGTTTTATTTCTATAATTAAATGTTTTTTATTAGGATTAAGTGCTGAGTTCTTACACTCTAACAGGATGATTATACTTTTCCTTTCTTGTTTATCCCTGACTATAATGTATTATATGCATACATTTCTATATATTGAATTATCCTTATATGTCATCAAAACCCCAACTTGGTCATTGCAGGTTTTTGAATCAATGTTATAGATTTTTATTCCCTAGTATTATATTCAGTGTGTTCATCTTAGAGTAATAAATGATATCGGGCTAGAGTTTTCTTTCCTTGTGGTCAAGGTGTATCATTTGTGTTCATATTTGCTTCATGGAATATACTCAATAATACTTTTCTATGTCTCGGACAATTTCTAGGACATGAGAATTGCTTGTTTTCTGAAAGCTTAAAAGAACTTGCCAGGTTAACACCCTGGATCTGGGAACTTGCGAATTTTCTTGTTTACCACGTGGAATGCTTCTGAATTTTTTATTTTGCATTTTTAATGTGATTAATAAATGTGACTCCACTTCTCTTCCCCATGCCTGAAACCTGTCTCTCCCACTCCTCTCCCACATGCATTAGTTTTTGAAAAGGCTTAAGAAGCCACAGCAAAGTCCTTGATCTTCGTTTGCACTTGGTCTTCATTTTCTATAAACAGTTATTTGTTATGCCGTTTGGGCAGGTGTTTCACACAAGATGTACAATGGCCAAAAAATATGGGACAAGATACTTAACATCAGTAGGAGCTCCAAAATGCAAGTTTTGATCATGGTCAGACACCATTTCAGTGATCGGTTTGGCAAGAGTAGAAAGGAGGAAAGTCTCCTGTGTTGGTGACAGAGAGAAAGGAGACTGCGCTCACAGACACTTGCTGGAGCACAAAGGATGTAACTTTCAGAAGGGTAATTTGGAGCATCTCCCAGCATGAAATGAACACATGCCTGAAACTCAGCATTTCACCTCAAGAAATTCATCTCACACTAGCACAGCGGCAGGTGCACCAAGGAACCTGTGTGTGGCCATCCGGTTATTGGAAGTGGGATAAAAGAATGACAACGATGTGAAATACCCATGTCAGGGGACCATTTATAGACCCCACAAAATAAAGGCTTACAGACGCAGAAAGGAGCAAGGCTAATCTGTATGCAGCTGACTTGGAGAGAGGCTCATGATATGTTAAGAAAAAGAAAAACAGGCTAGGCAGGGGTGGCTCATACCAGTAATCCTAGCATTCTGGGAAGCAGAGGTGGGAGGAACTCTTCAGCTCAGGAGTTCAAGACCAATCTGAGCAAGAGAGAGACGCGGTCTCTACTAAAAATAGAAAAAGGTAGCCAGGCATAGTGGCAGGCACCTGTAGAAAAATTAGCCAGGCCTGGTGTCAGGCACCTGTAGTCCCAGCTTCTCCAAAGGCTGAGGCAAGAGGATCACTTGAATCCAGAAGTTTGAGGTTGCTGTGAGCTATGACACCATAGTACTCTACCCTGGGTGACAGAGTGAGACTCTGTCAGAAAAAAAGAAAGAAGGAAGGGAGAAGGGAGAGAGAGTGAATAAGTTAGTTGAAGAATGTTCTTAAATTCTTTTTTGGAGCCAGAATATCTCTGTTGCCTGCTGGAGTGCTGTGGCATCATCCTAGCTCACTGCAACCTCAAACTCCTGGGTTCAAGCAATCCTCCTGCCTCAGCCTCTGGAGAAGCTGGGACTACAGGTACCTGACACCAGGCTTGGCTAATTTTTTTTATTTTTAGTAGAGATGAGGTCTCGCTCTTGCTCAGGCTGGTCTTGAACTTGGGACCTCAAGGAATCGTCCCGTGTCGGCCTCCCAGAGTGCTAGGATTGTATGTGTGAGCCACTGTGCCTGGCCTAAAGTTTTTTAAAGTACTATGTATGGTGATGTAGGACTAGGGGAAAATTCTGAAAGGAGGAACACCAAACAGTGAGTAGGCCTAGCTCAGAGCAGGGAGGCTTGGAGGCTGAGCTTGTTGGAAAACTCATCTGTCTTGAGATTCGTTACAGTAACCATGTGTTACTTTTACAATAAAACCCAATAATAAAAAAATTAATAAGGAGAGGTCTTTATTAGTCATTCTTTTATTGTCATAAAGTTTCCAACTTGGTATTGCAGTGCATTTAATGCAGAGAATTCTGCCAAGCACATAGTAAGACCAGCGAAACTCTGATGACTTAATATTGTTAAATATTACTATTGTTCTCTTTTGTTGTTCTTTCTTTCTTTCATTTATTTATTTTTATTTATTTTTTTTTGAGACAGAGCCTCAACTGTCACCCTGGGTAGAGTGCTGTGACATCACAGCTCACAGCAACCTCCAGCTCCTGGGCTCAAGCGATTCTCCTGCCACTGCCTCCCAAGTAGCTGGGACTACAGGCGCACACCACAACCCCCGGCTATTTTTTGGTTGCAGCTGTCCTTGTTTGGTGGGCCCGAGCTGGATTCGAACCCGCCAGCTCAGGTGTATGTGGCTGGTGCCTTAGCGGTGTGAGCCACAGGCGCTGAGCCTCTTTTGTTGTTCTTTCCATGCTTTTCTAATTTGTTTTGAGACCTATTTTATTTCTCACATGTAGAAAATGGTTCAGATCTGGTTTTTATCTAATTTGATACTCTTATTAGTGCTGTTTACACTCATATTCATTATTACCTGTTGTCATAATTGCTTTTTGCATTATTTTAGGAATTTCGCTTTTTATCTCTTTGCTCTTTCTATATCCTAGGTAGATAGGGACAGTGAAGAGGTTTCAGTTGATGTAGTAAGTGGTTTATAAGTGGCTGGCACAGATGTGTCTGACCTTTGCTTTCCTACCTTCTCTGTATCTGGTAAATGACAAGATACTAGTGACACATTAGAATAAGGTCTCATAGCTCATGGCACAGATTTTTCTGTTTAAAATCGTAATCAACTAGGCGTCTGTAGTCCCAGCTACTCAGGAGGCTGAGGCCAGAGAGTTGCCTGAGCCCAAGAGTTGGAGGTTGCCGTGAGCTGTGATGCCTAAGCACTCTACCCAGGGTGACATGGTAAAACTGTCTCAAAAAAAAAAAAAAAAAAAAAAAATCCTAATCAACTCTCTCTCCCGACCTGGATTAGGATAGATTTGGGGGAGGTGACTCTATTTGACCTTACTTTGGGGAGCAGGGAGGCGTGGCAGAGGCAGAGGACAGTCAAACGGTTGGGAGCCGGAGACCGGCTGGGCCGCTTCTGGGTCTCCTTGAAATGGGCTCGTCGTTTCCTTCCAGTTTACTGCGGCTTCTATGGGACGTTTGTGATTTACACACGGATTAGAGGTAACATGGAACCCTGAGTTATGTTTTATCACTCGCGAAGCTGTTTCGGGAATTATATTTCATAGTCCATCACATTTCTGATAGTTAAAAAAAAGTGTATTTTCTGCGGAGAAAGCTCGGAACATCTCGCTGGGGCGAAGCCGCAGCCACCCTTCTCGCCTTGCTGTGCTGCGCTTGTCCCCCAGAGGGCGCCCTTCTCCTCGGATTGGTGTCCATTCCAAGGCACGGACAGGGCCACATTTTGCGGGGGCTGTGGTCACTCTGTACAAGGACCGCGCATATATGCATCTAATCCCCTCTTCTCTTCCGTGGCCTCTCTCCACGCAGAAGCGGAGACGCGGGAGCCTGAGCTACTCTGTCGTGCTTCCCTGTCTCTGCCCAGCGGGGCACTCCCAGCTGGTCAGCTAGAGGGCAGAGTGCTGCTGAGGCGGGGTTTTAGTTCAGTCCACTTTGCCGGAGAGCTCTGCTCTGGGGACTCAAAGCCGTGCCCAGATGGTAAGACGCGGTTTTGAAGACAGAGTTGGGCTAGAATACTAGGACATCAGCCTAGCTCACAGCAACCTTGAACTCCTGGGTTGAAGTGATCCTCCTGCCTCAGCCTACCAAGCAGCTGGGACTGCACATACTTGCCTCAACATCCAACTAGTTTTTTCTATTTTTAATAAAGATAGGGTCTTACTCTTCTTGCTCCACCTGGTCTTGAACTCATGAACTCAAGTAATCCACTCACCTCGGCCTCCCAGAGTGCTAGGATTACAGGTGTGAGCCACTGCACCAGACCCAGATAATGTATTCTGATTTGAGTATGTACCTGATGTGGGGTTCATCAAATACGGTCACTGGAGGGGCCAGAATGAGAAGCTTCTAACTGCTGAGGGAGTGTGAGCAGACTCTGTGGGAAATAGGGTGGGAAGGGACAGGAGATCCTCGCCTTCACTTGAGGTGTTGTGATCACCCACATTCAGGGCCCCACGTCATGACCCCTCTGTAGGTGGAGACCTGACGCTGGAGTCAAAGGGATTCACTGACAGGCCGCGGGTTACCTGGAAGGATTCCAGCGGAGGCTACAGACATGGTGCCTAGGAGGACTCCTTGGCGCTTCTCTCTCCGCAGGTGTCAGTGAGGCCTGGGCCAGAAGAGAGGCAGCTTCTCCCTAATAAAGACGAAAACAGACCCCACAGTCATCCAGAGAAGTACGGAGTGGCTGGCAGGTCATCCACAGCTGAGATCTAGTGACTTGGAGCTAGAAATTCTTTTTTTTTTTTTCAGTTTCTGGCTGGGGCCGGGTTTGAACCTCCCACCCCCAGTATATGGGGCCGGTGCCCTACTCCTTGAGCCATAGGCACCGCCCCTTTTTTTTTTTTTTCTAGACAGTCTCACTATGTCACCCTTGGTAGAGTGTCATGGCGTCACAGCTCACAACCACCTCTAACTCCTGGGCTGAAGCAATTCTCTTGCCTCAACTTCCCAAGTAGCTAAGACTACAGGCACCCACCACAATGCCCGGCTATTTTTTTTTTTTTTTGAGACAGAGTTTTACTCAGTCACCCTGGGTAGAGTGCTGTGGCATTGCAGCTCACAGCAACCTCAACTCTTGGGCTCAAGTGATCCTCTTACCTCAGCCTCCCAGGGAGCTGGGACTATAGATGCCTGCCACAATGCCCAGCTATTTTTAGAGATGGGGTCTTGCTCTGGCTCAGGCTGATGTGGAACTCCTGAGCTCAGGCAATCCACCCTCCTCGGCCTCCCAGAGTGCTAAGATTACAGTCGTGAGCCACTGAGAGAAACAGTGAGCTCAGAGGGGAGAAGAGACCGTGGACGGAGCCTGGGAAATAGCAGTGCTGTGTAGGGATTAAGGGATAACGGAGAGAAAGGTGCTGACCGGGGAGGGCACAGGTGGGGACCCAGACATGTCTCTGGTGATGACAGGCCTCTTACCTACTCTCAGAAATTTTTGCAAGGACTTCTTGTTTGAACATGAATCGATAAAGTTATCAATTTTTCTTCTCTTGGAAATGACCCAAAAGCAACAAGGAAAATGAAATAAACACCATCTATTAGAAACTAAGAAAAACAGATAAAATAGATTGAAAGGATGCCAAAATAGTGGGAATGAGCAGGGCTTTGGGAGAGAGAGGCTAGAGGATGTTGATAATTGCGGATATGGGAGGAAAATGCCCCTCTTCAAGGTGAGGGGCATCCCCAAAGTGCAAAAAGGAAATATCTCTAAAGTAGTAAGAATACAGTGTGCAAGTTGCCAGTGAATCCAGATGAGTCCCCAAAAGCAGTAAAGACAGGTCTAAATTTGGAGACATAGTGAGACAAGCCATTTTTGTAGGAAGAAGTTTGTTTCTGAGGCAGAGAGAAGAAAGGACTGTACTGTGAACAGTTTAAAATCCACCAATTCCATTGCTGGGAAAAAAACACAGACTAAAATTTCAGATAGAACCCAGGTCATGAAGAACAGGTCTGCTAGCCTGGAACACAGCCTGGCTGGTTTCCTATTGAGTCTCTTATAAATAGCTGGTCTATGAAAACAGCACCCAGCACGAGGTCTACTCCAATAAAACATTAACTCAACAACAAACAGCAACCAACTCAAAGAACAAAGGTCACGAGGAGATACGGAAAAGGTCACTGAACCACGGAACGTATGAAAAGATTCTGAGCATCACCGATCATTAGGGAAATGCAAATCCAAACCTCACACCCATTTAGGATAGCTATTATCAAAAAGCAAAAATGAAGAACCTGTGGCCCAAAGGAGTAGGGCGCAGGTCCCATATGCCGGAGGTGGTGGGTTCAAACCCAGCCCTGGCCAAAAACTGCAAAAAAGAAAAAAAATAAAGAAAGAAAGAAAAAGAAAAAAGCAGACAGCAGCAAAGGTTGCTGGGATTTCGAGCAATTGGAATGCTTGTGCATTGCTGGAGGGAATGGAAAATGGTGCAGCTGCCATGAAAAGCAAGCAGGTATTTCCTCAAAAAGTTAAAAATAAAATTACCATATGACCCAGGAATTCCACTTCTGCATGTATATATGCAAAAGAACTGAATGCAGGGTCTCAAAGAGACAAGTATTTGTGTATCAATGATTCTGAAGCAGCGTTGTTCCTGATAGCTAAAATGCAGAAACAACTCAAGTGCCCATGGACCAGTGAGTATACCAGATGTGATGTACATACAGAAGGAGATGTTATTCATCCCTAAGCAGGAAGGGAATTCTGGCTCATGCTGCATCGGTGAAGCTTGCAGGCATTGTGCTAAGGGAAGCAAGCCTCACAAAAGGGCAGACACTAATTTCACTCAAACGAGGTATTTAGAGGAGTCAAATTCATAGAGACAGAAAGTAGGGTAGTGATTGCCAGGAGCTGAGGCACAGGAGGGATGGGAGAGTTATTATTTAATGGGTATAGAGCTTTAGTTTAAGAAAATGAAAAAAGGGCAGTGCCTGTGGCTTAGTGGGTGGAGCACTGACCCCATATACCGAGGGTGGTGGGTTCAAACCCAGCCCTGGCCAAACTGCAACAAAAAAATAGCCGGGCGTCATGGTGGGCGCCTGTATTCCCCGCTACTCGGGAGGCTGAGGGAAGTGAATCTCATAAGCCTTAGGATTTGGTGGTTGCTGTGAGCTGTGACACCACATCACTCTACCGAGGGTTAATATTTGAGACTCTGTCTAAAAAAAAAAAAAAAAAAAAGATGAAAAAGTTCTGGAGATAGATGAGATAGGGGTGATGGTTACAGACAGTGTGAATGTACTTGATGCCACCATACACTTAAAAATGATCACAATGGTTGGCTCGGCACCTGTAGCACAGTGGTTACGGTGGCAGCCACATACACCAAGGCTGGCGGGTTCAAGCCCAGCCCAGGCCAGCTAAATAACAATGACAACTGCAAACAACAACAAAAAAAATAGTGGGGCATTGTGGCAGATGCCTGTAGTCCCAGCTACTTTGGACGCTGAGGCAAGAGACTCGCATAAGCCCAAGAGTTGGAGGTTGCTGTGAGCTGTGGTGCTACAGCACTCTACTGGCAGTGACGTAAAAAAAATGGTCACACTGGCAAATTTTAGGTTATATGTATTTTGCCACAGTTAAAATGTATATGTATTGATGTTAAAAGGCAAAAAGGGAGGACACCAGAAAGAAATGGTAGATAGAGAGCACCAGAAAAGAGTTGCCAAAAAGCTGATGAAAATTAGGATTAATTTTTAAAAGCTCCGTGAAGCAATTTCCTCTACAGTGCCAGAGCATAAAACAAAGATCTGAGGACTCAGAAAATGTTGAGAGACAGCAGGAGGAAATTAAATGGAAGCTGCTGGAACTTAGGAAAGAAAAGAAGGAAAAAGTCATCGCAAAAATAAATGCTCATTGGACTTCAGACAAGGGAAAACAGATGCAATTTTTTTAAAGTAAGAGCTACAGAAGGAAGAGACGAGAAAAGTGAGCAAGTGAAGTGAAAATATGGTGCTGTGTTCAGCAAAAACACAAGGAATAAGTTGGAATTTTGCTAATTCCAACATATGCTAATTGGAATCCTCGAAGAAAACTGAAAAACATGAACAGAACAAATATGTAAAGACAAAATCCAAGAACTCTTTCTGGATGTAAAAGGGCAGACCATGTCCCAGGGGAAAATGGTCATGGTGCTGGGCACAGTGGCTCATGCCTATAATCCTGGTAAGAGGATCACTTGAGCCCAAGAGTTTGAGGTTGCTGTGTGCTGTGATGTCACAGCACTCTACCCAGGGCAACAAAATGAGACTCTAAAAAAAAAAGAAGAAAAAGAAAACTGATCATAGAATGGCAACTCTATTTCTGAAAAATGTACCCACATCCTCAGTCCCCAGGTAGGGTGACCAGGACAAGTCTAAGGAAGTTATTAGACTTCAAATATGACAAAAGAAAGTATGGAGCGGCCAACACAGACTTACACAGGAGCAATAGGGCAGCACGTACAAAAGCCATAGCAACAGGAATCCTCACAAGGACTGTAACTGTGTACACATGTGAAAATCTGATGTTTTTATATCTTAGTCTAATTTGGGGGCATGCTGTTACTTCTTTGGAGCATAGAAGAAAAGACATTTTGATTCATAATTTCTCAGATTGACTATGTAAAAATTGTCTAAAATGCCAGCCACTGTGATTCAGGCCTGTAATCCCAGCCCTTGGGAGGCCGAGGCGGGTGGATTGCCTGAGTTCCAGGTTCGAGACCAGCCTGAGCCAGAGCGAGACCCTGTCTCTAAAAATAGCTGGGCATTATTGCATTTACACACCATGGCATTTACATGCCAATGCACACTTGTCACCCCTACATTTACATGCCATGGCATTTACATGCCAACATATGCTTGGCACCACTGCATTTACATGATAGTGCAGTCTACTGCCACTGCATTTATACACCAATACACATATGGTGCCACTGTATGGATTCCACCAGTTCAGATTGGATTAGACTGGTTCAGAACAGTTCAGACTGGTCCAGACTTGTTGAAACCAGTCCAAACCAGATTAGACTGTATCAGGCCAGTTCAGACTGGATCAAACCGGATCAGACTGGGTGAGACAGGTTCAGACTAGTTGAGAGCAGTTTAGAGCGTTTTAGACTGTATTGGACCAGTTCAAACTGGATCAGACCAGTTCAGATCAGTTCGGATAGATCCAGACCTGTTGAAAGCAGCCCAAACTGCATTAGATCTGTTCATACCAGTTCTGATTGGATGAGACTGGTTCAGAACAGCTCAGACCAGATTAGATCGGTTCAGAGCTGTTCAAACTGCAGCAGACTGTTCACACAGGTCCAGACCAGTTGAAACTGGTCCAAAGAACATTGGATTGGTTCAGACCGGTTCAGACCAGTTTAGACCAATTTGGACAAGTACAGACAGTTTCAAACCGGTCCAAACCAGGTTAAATGGGTTTAGTCTGGTTCAAATCAGGTCAGACGGGTTCAGAGTAATTCCTACTGGTCCAGACTGATTCAAATCGGTCCAAACCGGATTAACCTGGTTTAGACCTGTGCAAACCAGTACCGAATGGATCAGACCAGTTCTGAATGGTCCAAACCTGATATGAACATATTAGACCGATTGAGACCTATCAAAACCAGATCAGACTGGTTCAGACTGATTCAGATCAGATCAGACTAGTTCAGACCAGTTGAGACTGGTTCAAACCAGTTCAGACTATTTCAGACTGGTCTAGACATGTTCAAACTGGTCCAAACCCATTTAGACTAGTTCTGACCAGATCAGACCAGTTCAGACTAGTTCAGACTGTTCCAGACTAATTTAAACTTGTCCAAACTGGATGAGACCAGATCAGACTGCATCAGTCTGGATCAGACCTGTTCAATCTAGATCAGACTGGATCAGACCAGATGAGAATGTTTCAGACCAGATCAGACTGGTTCACTGGTTCAAACTGGATGAGACCGTTTCAGAGCAGACCAGACCAGTTCACCTGTTCAAACTGGATCAGACCTGTTCAGACCGGTTCAGACCAGACTGGTCCAGAATGGTTTGAACCACTTCAAACTGGATTAGAAGGGATCACAACAGTTCAGACTAGGTCAAAGCAGATGAGACCGGTTCAGATCAGATCAGACCAGTTCAGACTGGTTCAGAGCAATTCAAACCAGATCAGACCAGTTTAGACCAGTTCAAACCAGTTCTGACAGGGCCAGACCATTTGAAGCTGGTCCAAATCACATTAGGTTGGTTCAGACTGATGTAGATCGGATTAGTCCTACTCAGACCAGATGAGACCAGTTTAGAGCACTACAAATTGGATCAGAACATTTCAGATCGGTTCAACTGGTTCAGACCAGTTCATACGGGTCCAGACCAGTTGAAACTAGTCCAAAACACATTAGATCAGTTTAGACTGGATCAAGCCAATTCAGACCAGTTCAGACTTGTCCAGATTAGTTTAAACCAGTCCAAACTGGATTAGACTGGATTGGACCGATTCAGAACTGATCAAACCGGATCAGACCAGATGGAATATAATTCTTATTTATTCTTAGATTAAATTTACTAACATTTTGTTGAGTATATATGCATTTTTTGTTGTTGTTGTTGCAGTTTTGGCTGGGGCCAAGTTCGAACCTGCCACCCTCGGTATATAGGACTGGCACCCTACTCCCTGGGCCACAGGTGCCACCCTGAGCATTTTTATATTAATGCTTATGAGACATACTTGCCGGTATTCTGGCCTCCTAGAGTGAGTTAGAAAGTATCCCCAGAGGGAATATCCCAGGGGGGATACTTTCTAACTCACTTTAGGAGGCCAGAATTGGTAGAGATTAGGTATAGTAGAGAATTGGTATAATTTCTACATTAAATATTTGGTAGAATTCATCAGTGAACCCATTTAGCCTGGTGCTTTTTGTTTCAGAAATAATTCATTTGATTTCTTTATTAGATATTGGTCTATTCAGATTACCTATTTCTTCTTGTGTGAGTTTTTACAATTTGTATCTTTCAAGGAATTGATGCATTTTATCTATGTTATGAAATTTGCGGGCATAGAATTCTTCATAGTATTCCTTTATTATCCTTTAATGTCTCTGAGATCTGTAGGAATCTTTCAATGCTGATATTAATAATGTGTGACATCTCTTTTTTTCTAGATTGGCTTATTAATTTTATTGATCTCTTCAAAGAACGAGTGTGAGTTGGTTGATTTTCTCTATTAATGCCCTATTTTTAATTTCAATTTTGATTTTTGCTCAAATTTTAAATTACTGTGGATAGGGCGGCACCTGTGGCCCAAAGGATTAGGGCACCAGCCCCATATGCCAGAGGTGGCGGGTTCAAACCCAGCCCCAGCCAAAAACTGAAAAAAAAAAAAAATTACTTTGGATTTATCCTGTTTTTAGTTTCCCTAGAAGCTGGATGGTTGCTTTTAGATCTTTCTTTTCTAATATACGCATTCAATGCTATAAATTTGTGTCTACTGCTTTCATTGTATCCCACAAATTTCAACAAGTTTTATTTTCCTGTTCATCTAGTTCAAAATATTTTAAAATTTCTTTTGAGATTTCTTGTTTGTGTTATTTAGAAATGTGTTGTTGTTTTTTTTTAGACAGAGCCTCAAGCTATAGCCCTAGATAGAGTGCCGCTGTGTCATAGCTCACAGCAACCTCAAACTCTTGGGCTTAAGCAATTCTCTTGCCTCAGCCTCTTGAGTAGCTGGGACTACAGGAGCCTGCCACAATGCCTGGCTATTTTTTGGTTGTAGTTGTCACTGTTAGCAGGCCCAGGTTGTATTCAAACCTGCCAGCTCTGGTGTATGTGGCTGGCACCTTATCCACTTGAGTTACAGGCACCACCTAGGAACTGATTTCTTTTCTTTCTTTTTTTTTTATTAAATCATAGCTGCATACATTGATATGATCATGGGGCATCATACACTAGGTTCACAGACCATTTGACACATTTTCATCACAATAGTTAACATAGCCTTCCTGGCATTTTCCCAGTCACCGTGCCAAGACATTTACGTTCCACATTTACTAAGTTTCACATATACCCTTGTAAGGTGCCCCGCAGGTGTAATTCCACCAATACCCCTCCCTCTACCCACCTCCCCCCTCCCTCCTCTCCCTTTCCCCCTTTCCCCTATTCTTAGGTTGTAACTGGGTTATAGCTTTCATGTGAAAGCCCTAAATTAGTTTCATAGTAGGGCTGAGTACATTGGGTACTTTT
>CAUYPK010113025.1:0-56662 GCA_963574355.1 Loris lydekkerianus
TTACCTCTTTCATGTTTACATGGATGGAGCTGGAACATATTCTTCTTAGTAAAGTATCTCAAGAATGGAAGAAAAAGTATCCAATATACTCAGCCCTACTATGAAACTAATTTATGGCTTTCACATGAAAGCTATAACCCAATTATAACCTAAGAATAGGGGGAAGAGGGAGAGGGAGGGGAGGGAGGTGGGAGGATGGGCAGAGGGAGGGTGATTGGTGGGATTACACCTACAGTGCATCTTACAAAGGTACATCTTACAAAGGTCCATGTGAAACTTTGTAAATGTAGAATATAAATGTCTTAACACAATAACTAAGAAAATGCCAGGGAGGCTGTGTTAACCCGTGTGATGAAAATGTGTCAAACGGTCTATAAAACCAGCATATGGTGCCTGCCCCATGATCGCATTAATTACACAGCTATGAGTTAATAAAAAATAAAAAACACCCCCAAATTTTAGTATATTAAAAATAAAACCTTTTATTTCTAAGAACTCACAGCAACCTTTTAATGCTATAATCATATATATTCTTGAATTTTTTAGGATGCTTATTAGAAATTTTTAATGTTTTCTCTTATACCTTGCATTATTACTGTTTCTTTTAGTGTTGATTTTTCTATTTATTAATTTTTGTCTTTATTTTTCTTCTACTTGTTTTCCCTTAAATGTCTGTTAATCCTTGCTGATCACTAATTTTTTGCATAAGAGACTAAATTTAATAGTATAGGTAGCTGACATGGATAACCATTTTACCCAAAAGGCCTGAATGAGAGGGCTGCCTTCAAGCCCTGCATCAGAGTGAACCCTATTGGCAAGTGGCTTTTTCTTTCTATCATTTAAATAGACTTGGGGGCACCACAACAGATAAATAAGTCAAGTTCTCCATGTAGAAAAGAGGAGGGGCTACCTAGCTCAGATTCTGAGGATGGTCTTCCGTTCACAAGCTCTGGCTACTGCCTCTTATTGACTTCTATCTGTTATGTGTTTGGAGACTCACCAGAGATCTTTCAAGGAAAATGATTTCCACCTCCACTACTTTTTTCTATATGTGTGTCTCGGATTGTGATTTACTCCATTAGAATTTATATAACAATTTGATCTGGTCTGCCTCTTGTCTTCCAAGACTTCATTAAACTTTCTGATCGTCCAATGTCACCCTTATTTTTCTTCCCCTTCCCCTTTTTTTAGAGGGTGGGGGATTTTGTTTCAAGTCCTGCCAAAAATTTGTTTATTTTAGTAGATGTATTATCATTTCAATGGGAATTTAGAATAGAGGAAAGGCAAATGTAGCTCTGTCCATCATCTCAAACTAGGAAATTATATAGCTGTCTCAGAATCTCTCTAAATAGTTATCTGAACTTGGCTAAAACTCAGCTGGCTGTTCACAAATAGGCCTAACTGTAAATAGGTAAATTCCCATACAAGTTCCCCAGACCTTGATAATTATTCTTCATGGATCAAGTAGGATTTAATAGTGTTAAAGGCTTTAGATGATTCTGAATCATTCCCTGGGCCTCTTGGCAGTTTCATATGTGTGTAGAAGAGTATGCTCACAAAACAATGTAACTATAGAGATGTATGTGACTGAAGAAGACTAAAATAAAATTTAAAGTTAAAGCAGAATTTGAACTGGCTTAGAATTTACTATGGGGTGTTACATATTTTTATGTTAGTTGGGCTTGACCAACTCTATCTTGGCTCTGCCAAGAAAATAATTGATGTAATCATAGAGCCAAGAATGATAATATGTGAAGATCTGTGGAGGATTGGCAGGACCCCAGATCTCTGGGAAGAAGCCAGTGGAGTACCTATTTTTAAAAGGCAGTAAATAGTTGTTTGAGAATACATGACCTCTTATAGAGAGAAAAGACAGAGCCTACTGATTATCTTAACCCAAGTAAGTTTTGGATGGTCTTATACAGTAATGGTGTAATGAATAGAAGAAAAATGTATTCATACATTTTATCAATATAACATTAAGTATCCAAAACTGGATAAAAGCTTTTTACTGAAAACAACTGAATATTTATTTATTTTCTGTTACCATCTTATTAGAATTTTTGTCCATATCTTCTTAAGCATCTAGATAATTCAAGATATCTGGATTTTGGCCACTTTTCTCCACTTTTGTCTGAATATATGCTGTCATTTAGATGCCTCCAATGATACAACTATAATGTTAAATCGAAAATTCTAACAATAATTGTTCAGATGCCAATTTCTTTCTTGGTATGTGTGTAGGAGATATATTAGAATTGGCAAGTATGACTGAAACATGGTAGTGGCCACCTTACTTTAGAATTTTAAATTAATAAAAAATGATTTCAATGGACTAAGTTGTTATTCTATAATCAAACCAAATAAAATGAAACAATTGCTTATATGAGGTATTTTAATTAGGAAGGGAAAAAAGCCCTGTAAGTTTGAAGTGAGGGAGAACTGGTAGGCAATGATTGGGTGAAAGAAAAAAATCCAAAGTCCCTCGGAGACCAGAAGCATTATTATCCACTTGTTTTAAAATCTGATGGGATTTTTCACCCCTCTGAACTTTGTATGTAATGTTTCCACTTCTGGGATCTACTTCTTTTCCTTCTTTATCATGCAAATTCTCCTCTTATTTTTTAACTCTAAATCCTGTGAAGACTTTCTTGCCTCATATTTCAAGTTAATTTCTCTGTCTTCTATTTCCTTGGTATATTGTACTTTCAGAAAAAACAACATTTGTTGAGTGCCCATTACCTACCAGGCACTGCACCATAAAATAATAACCATATCACAGGGACACAAACTCATTATGATTATCCTTATTTAAGTAATTGAGGAAGCCCCAGGCCTGAGAAGGTACATGAGTTGCCCATGGTTACACAACTATCAAGTAGCAAATACAGATTTAAACTACATTATTATTTGTTTATAGTTCTTCCTCCATCACTGGCCTTTAAACTCTTCAAAGGCAGAACAAATATTTTATTCATCCCCAATCCTAGCAGCTGCACAGTGCCTGGCACAAAGTCAAAACATATTTGCTGAACAAATAAATTAATGAATAAACAATGTGGTGAACTTGCATTAAAGACTGGCTGTACTTAAAGTGTAAATAATTTACTTTTCTCATCTCTTGAAAGTCAGTGTTCAGTAGATGTTCATTAACATTCCCACCTCCATTCTTCACTCAGATTTTGGTTTAGGTAGAAGCATTAAGAGTGGTGATGAAAATAAGGACAGTAAAAAGGGTTAAAGAACTAGTTGTGCTTAAGGTAGAAGACCATGATGATGATTTGTTTTAAGCCTCTTAATGTTAACAAAAAATCAGTTCATTCCTAATTAGACATTTATTTACATTTATATAAAGCACTTTCTCAGTCATAGTGGGGGTAATAAAGTATATAGGCATAGTCCATAACTTCAAGTTCCTAGCTTCATCATTAGACGGAATTTAAGAGGTATTGTGTTCATAACAACAACACAGGTCATACACATATTTGTCAGTGTTACTATATCATAAAATAATACTTCAAATCATGAGGGAAGATTCTGTAAAGGTTTTGTTTTGAGACAGAGTCCCACCCTATGCCCTGAGCAAAGTGCAATGGCGTTGTAGCTCAATGCAACCTCAGACTTGGGTTGTGGGCATCCTGCTTCTTCAGCCTCTGGAAGCCGCTGGAATTACAGGCACTTACTGCAGTGCCCAGCTGGGTTTTTCATTATTTTTTTTTTTTTATGAGTCGAGGTCTCACTCTCACTTGGGCAAGTCTTGAACTCCTGAGCTCAAGTAATTCTCCCTCAGTGCTGGGATTATAGGTGCGAGCCACCGCACTCAGCTCTATAAAGGTTTTAGATGTTTGATAGGCCTTAGACAAGGCCTATTAGGAGGTAAGTGCTTACTGCTTGTGAATATTGAGTGACATTTTGAAGGTCAAAGTTTAGGGGATGCTATGGTTTGAATATGCCTCCCCCCCCCAATTCCATATGTTAGAAACTTAATCCTAAAATTCACTTCCCAGCCTCCAGAACTTTGAGCTAAATAAACCTCTATTCATTACAAATTATCTACTTAATAACAACAGAAAATGGAGTAAGAAAATTGGTACTAAGAAGTAGGGCTGTTGCTAATAATGAATATGTGAAAATGTGAAAGGAGCTTTAGATCTGCATAATGGGTAGAGGCTGGAACAGTATTGAACTGAATTCTAGAAACATCCTGTATTGTCATAAATGGAGAGTTAAGGGTGATTTTGGCAAGGGCTTAGAAGACGAGATGATTGGGGAAAGTCTGCAATTTTTCAGAGATTACCTAAGTGGTTGTGACCAGAATGCTGATAGAAATGTGGATAGTAAAGGCTGTTACAATGAGGTCTCGGGGTACAAGGAGGAACAAAGTATTGGAACCTGAAATAAAGATCATCCTTGCTATAAAATTGCAAAGAACATGGCTGCATTGCATCTGTGTTCTAGAATTTTATGAAATACAGAACTTAAGAATTATGAACGAGGATATCTGGAGGACAAAATTTCTAAGCAGCAAAGCTTTCAGGCTGCTGCATGGCTACTTTTAACTGCTTACAGTGAAATCAGAAAGGAAAAAGATTGCTTAAAGACAGAACATATAATTAAAAATATTGGAAGTTATCAGGTCTGCTGTGTGGTGGAGAGTGAAAGAGCATTTTTAGAAGAGGAAACCAAGGGTGTTGTCCAGTGACTGTTTGCACAGGAGATTAATATGGACAGAAGGGATCAGTCAGGCAATGAAAGAAAAGTCCTAAAGACATTTCAGAGGTCTGTGAAGCCACCCTTCTAAGCGCAAACCCAGAGCTCTAGGGAGGCAGAATGGTTTTAGGAGACAGTCTGCTGCCCAGAGTTATGTTGAGTCTTTGCTTCCCGCAATCTGATACTTCTAACTTGGGTGGCACTTCTCAGCCACTCAAGTTGTGGCTCAACCTACTTCTCTGGAAGATACAAGCCATAAACCTTAGTGGCATCCACGTGGTGCTAATTCTCTAGACTTTCAGATAGCAAGAGCTTTAGAGACATGGCAGCCTTCCCTAGATTTCAATGGCTATATCAGACTGCCTGGGGGGCCAGGCAGAGATTTGTCATGGGGTGGAGCCACTGCAGAGAGCCCCTGTTAAGACAGTGCCCTGTAATCCCATTACTAGGTATCTACCCAGAAGAAAAAATTTATCATGAAGACATTTGTATTAGAATGTTTATTGCAGCTGAATTCACAGTCTCCAAGATGTGGTAACAACCCAAGTGCCCATCAACTCACAAATGGTTAAACTATGGTGTATGTATATCATGGAATACTATTCAGCCATAAAGAAAGATGGAGACTTTACATCTTTTGTATTTACTTGGATGGATTTGAGAACATCCTCCTTAGTATCACAAGAATGGATAAGCAAGCATACAGTGTACTCAAAACTAACATGAAATTAGTAGATTCCTCAAGAAAAAATAATATAATTAAATGCAAGTAGGGGGAAGGGGAGGAGGGTCTGGGTAGACAGGAATTGGAAGGGGATTTGGTGTTCTCTCACCTGAAGGGCACAGTGTAGGGGTATATGGCATACCTCCTGGGTGAAGGGCTCAACTACAACTTGGCCTTTGACCCAACACATGCAAACAATGTAACCTAATCATTTGTACCCTCCTATAATGTGAAATAAATTAAAAGAAGGGCAATGCTGAGTGAAAATATGGGGCAGAACTGCTGTGGGGAGTTCTCATGGAGTCAGGGGAGTGAGACTGTCCCGAGACCCCAGAACTCTATAGCTACCAGCATCCTGCACCAGCCTGGGAGAGCTGAAGCCTGTGCTGACCCAGCAAAGCCACAGAGGTGGGGCTTCCTGAGGCCTTTCAAGCCCAACCCTGGCACAAGTGTGAAAGATTAATCTGGAGTCTTAAGATTTAATGTCTGCTCTGTTGGATTTTCAACTTGCTTGGGGCCTGTTGTTCCTTGAATCTTGCCTATTTCTTTCTATTGGAATGGGAAGGTTTGTCTTACACTGCTCCATCATTATATCTTGGAAGTAGATAACTCATTTGATTTCACAGGCTTACAGCTGGAAGAAATTTGCCTCAGAATGAATCATGCCTTGAATTTCACCCATATCTGATTTAGATGAGACTTTGAACTTTTGAGCTGGTGCTGGAATGAGTTAAGGCTTTAGGGCTATTGGGATGGAATACATGTACCTTGCTTGTGAGAAGGACATGAATTTGGGGGGCCGTATGTAGAATTCAATTGTTTGAATCTGTCTTGGAATTTTATGTGTTGGAAATATCCTCAAATTCAGATGTTGATGGAATTTGGAGGTGGGGCCTTTGGGAGGAACTTAGCATTAGACAAGATCGTTAGGGTGGGGGTCTGTGGTGGGACTAGTGGTTTTATAAGAGGAGGAAGAGCAACCCAAGCTCTCAGCTCTCTTTCCCTGTGATGCCTTCACCATGTTACGATGCAGTAAGAAGACCCAGAACCCAAGAATCAGATGTGGTTACTTGACCTTAGACTTGCCAACCTCTAGAACTGTAAGAAATAAATTTCTTTTTGTTATAAATTACCCAGTCTGGCATAGCAATAGAACATGGCATAGGACAGGGCAATTCACTTTTTCATGTATTCATTCACTCCACACATTTGGATGCACATTAGATGCCAGACACTGTCCTTGGCTATGGGGTATTGTCCTTTAGCACAAGTATTGACCTTTCTTCAAATGCATTCACACTGTCCTATTCTTAGAAAAGAATCAAATCTTAGGGTTGGAAAGGAAATTAACAAACTGTAAGATCCACCTGGTCTTCAGTTCTAACTTCTGCAATCGTAGTAACTATCAGAGGATTAATATAAATTCTGGATTTTATATACACAGTTTTCACTGGATTTTCAAAAAAATTACTGAAACAGCAATAAAAGAAAAACATGACCTAGGGTTTCTCTATCACAAGGTTCCATCTCCATGGCAAACTGCCATAAGTAAGGAATTAAAGTGGTAAACAATCAGCTGTACATTAAGAAATAAATTGACAAGTAGTCCAGAGATAGTTTTCTTTTTGATATTAGATTCTATCTACTAGTTACATTTACTTAACCATCATCTGATAGGGCCCATCATCCCTGATGTTGAGCTGGAAACAAATACTATTAACATTTGTAAAATAAAAAAAAAAAAAGAAGAAGAAGAAGGAAAGAGAGACTTAGATGCTTTGAAGCCAGGCTTATCTAACAAAAATTATTTTGTAGAAATAAATGTTTACTTCTAGATTGAAAACGGGTCACAATTCATGTTGGCTTGATACATGTATGTCTTCAAAGTGACAAAATACTTGACAACTGGCAAGCGAATAACAAGTAGGAAAAAAAAGCAAGCTGAAACACTCATCTGTGGGGGTTCATGTAGGGAAGGGGTGGGTAGATGAAGAACCAGGTTAAAATGTGTGTTTTTCTTTTCAGAATAATTATATTAGTTAAGCTGGGGACTGTTGTTGATTAAAAGCACAGAGGGACAGGGTCCAAGTGGCTAAATTTCTCTATTACTTTGTCCAAGACCTATGCAGTGAATCTTCCTGTTACTCTCTTCATTCTGTGGCCATTTCTTCCCTCCTTTCTCCAAAAGTGCTAGTTCTGTGTCCCATCCCGGCCTGGTCCTTCCCTTCCCACTAGCACATCTGGAAGGCGATTCCTTTTTCCACAAAAGAGAATCTCATTGCTTATGCTGCAATTTTGATAACCTAACTGGCAGAACAGTTATTCAAATTTTAAGCTACTGAATGCGGCAAGATCAACCTGGCCTATCCACATAAATAATTTTGACACGATAAGTATGTGAGAGCGATGATAACCGATAAGTGAAGCAATTACCTTGCTTTTTTGGATTATATTAAATGAAGATTCTGATAGAGTAATGAAAAGAGACAAAGCAGACAAAAAGTTGGCTGCAGAGCTTCTGGGCACTGTGTTATCTCTATTATGCCATATTGAAATAGAGAAGCTATCACCAATCACGCATTTCTATGTAACTCCTGGCTTCTCACAGTGAACAATGAATGAATTGTCACAAGACAGTAACTGATAAATTGGGATTGGCAATAGTTTTTAAAAAGCATAAGTAAACTACCAGTCACCTTTCTCTTTTTCAAAGCAGTTTTTGAGGAGCTGCGGGAATGGGTGGGTGGGGGGAAAATAGATTCCAACTGAAGCCTATCCTTGCCCCAACCTCTCCCCTGCACTGTTCATTGTTTAGTAACTAATTTTAAGGAATCAAGACTGTGTTCTGGCATTATTGTCAAATTTCACCAATCTGTGGCTCTGTTGATTTGGAATGTGGCTTGAGTGTGTGGACAATTCAAGTTAGTGTAAAAAGTTTGTTTTGGGGAAAGCAAGTCTTATGAATAAGAATAAATATAAAATATGGACATTCAGTTCTATGAGCCTTGGATCCCAGCAAAATGAAAGCTCTTTAACAATCCTCAAGTGCTTTCATGATGGCCTAGTCCTGTTATTTGCACATTGTTCAAAAATAATATTCTCCTCATTGGAGGAGGTGCCAACAGGTTTATCTACCATCATAAACCTCTTGAATGACAGAGATCCTTAGGTGTGAGTAAATGAAGTTTGCTAATTCACATCATTCCCAACTCAATATCTTGGCAAATCTACTCACCCAGCAGGTTTGTGGGTTCAATAGTAACTTGTTTATTTGTTTCTTTTTCACATGGTCTGTGGTATGAGAGGGTAAGGTTTAGGAATGAAGAAGATTCAGTTCTTTGCATGATTACAGCATGGACTAGTTATCCCTCTACACTATACACCATTGTGAACAGGGAGAGCTTGGAAGTGAAGTTGAAGGGAAAGCCCACGTCCCAGTGCTGCCACTTACCTGTAGTATGTTGGTTTTACCCTGAGCATCTCATCTGTAAAATGGGAGTGATACATACATACAGCTGCAAGGAACACATGTCAGTGAAAGTGCTTTGTAAACAGCCAGACACAGTGCAAATGCTAATGAATATTGTGGATCTGAGTGGCTGAGAAGTGTCAGACAAAGGTGACCAACCCTTGGGTTTCTTGTCATGCACCCAGCTAGATCAGACTTGCTCCTTCTTGAGGAATAGGACCAGGTGAATACTGTCTCAGTCAGTTTTATGTTACTATAACAGAATACCTGAGGCTGGTGATATGTGATAAAAAGAGATTTATTCAGCTCATAGTTCTGTGGGCTGGGAAACGTGAGGAGCATGGCTCTGGATCTGCTTGGCCACTGGTGAGGACCACCTGAGAGATCAAAACATGGCAGAAAAGGTCAAGGGTAAATGCATGTAGCTTCCTTTCTTTTTTTTTTCCTTTTGTCTTATTTCCAAGTTTTACTTTTTATTTATTTACTTTTGAAATTTCAGATTAATATGAAGGTACAAAGGATTAGGTTTGCATTTGTTAGGTAAAGTCCCTGTTGTAGTTGTGTCCCACACCCAGGAGGTGTTCCCTATACCCTGAGATTGTGCCCATTAGGTGTGAGAACACTAGTCCCTCCCAACTTGAATTGAGCTTCTCTCTTGTGTGGGCATGTATTAGTTCATCTACGGTCTGCATATTAGTATTGAGTACATTGGATTCTTGCTTTTCCATTCTCTTGATACTTTACTATGAAGAATGTGTTTCAACTACATTCAGGTTAATATAACAGATGTAAAGTGTGTATCTTTTTTATGGCTGAATAATATTCCTTGATATATCACAGCTTGTTAATCCATTCCTGGGTTGATGGGCAGTTAGGCTGTTTCCACATCTTGGCAATTGTAAATTGAGCTGCAGTAAACAATCTAGTACAAATGTCCTTATGATAAAATGACTTTTTTCTTCTATAATAGATAGATGGCTAGTAATGGGATTGCAGAATCAAATGGAAGGTCTAATTTGAGTTCTTTGAGGATTCTCCACACTTCTTTTCAAAGAGGTGGTAATAGTTTGCCATCCCACTGATAGTGTAAAAGTGTCTCCTTCTCTCCACATCTATGCCAGTTTTTGTAGCTCTGGGACTTTGTGAAGTGGGCTATTTTCACAGGGGTTAGGTAATATCCAAGGGTGGTTTTGATTTGCATTTCTCTGATGTTTAGGGATGATGAGCATTTTTTCATATGTTTGTTAGCCATTTGTCTGTCTTCCTCAGAGAAGGTTCTTTTCATATCTCTTGCCCAGTGATAGACGAGATTCTTTGCTCTTCTTTTGTTGATTAATTTGGTTCTCTATAGACTCTAGTTATTAAGCCTTTGTCAGATTTGTAACATGCTAATATCTTTTCCCATTCTGAAGGCTGTATATTTATTTAATTGTTGTGTCCTTAGCTTTACAGAAGCTTTTCAGCTTAATTTAGTCCCATTTATTTATTTTTGTTGTTGTTGCAATTGCCACTGATGTCTTCTTCATAAAAATCTTCCCCCAGGCTGACATCATTAAGAACTTTTCCCACACTTTCTTCAAGGATTTTTATTATTTCATGTTTTAGATTTAAATCTTTTATCTGTCTTGGGTCAATTTTTGTAAGTGGTGAAACATGGGAGTCCAGCTTCAGTCTTTTATATGTGGTTATCCAGTTCTCCTAGCACCATTTATTGAATAGGAATTCTTTCCCACAGTGTATGCTTTCGTTTGGTTTATCGAAGATCAAATAGTTATGGAAGACTGGTTTAAAATCTAGGTTTTCTATTAAGTTTCATATGTCTATGTCCCTGTTTTTGATCACTGTGGACCTCTAACATAACCTGAAGTATGGTAAAATGATGTGAATGTGGCTTTCTGACAATTCAGTCTCAAGGAAACTAAACTCTTGCCAGGGGGAACTAACCCAGTCTTACCAGGGCTCACTAACTAGAGTAGGGCACTAAACTATTGATGAGGGATCTGCCCCTGTGACCCAAATACATACCATTAGGACCCACCTCTCAACAGCATCATATAGGAGATCAAATTCAAGAGGAGTTTTGGTGGGGACAAAAAAATCCACATTTTTGTTCCATGAAACAGAGTGTGGGAATAAGCATCATTCATCTTCCGCTTCTATGAGTAAGATCATTTATCTCCCCTCTCGTTAAAAACATAAAAGCAAAACATTCACATGGGCACTTTTCAAAATGGAAGGGCCAGTAAAGAAGCTATTAAAAGCAAACCATATTTGATTAAATTATCATCATGCAATGTTTAAAATAACATTTGTTCTGTTTATCAATCTCCAGTCTTACTGCGTCAGTAAAGAATTTGCCTTTAAAGACCAAAAAAACAACAACATGGAAATGAAGCCCAGTGTCCCCACCAAACAAAGGCTGGATCCTTGATTGTTTTTCACAGATTCTTTATAACAAGGCTGCACCGCTAGAGCTCAGACCTCCAGACCTCCAGTCATACAAACTAAAGATAGCTGGGATGAGAGAATCAAAGGATGTTGAGAGAGATGGAAGGAGGCAAAAAGGAAATGTTGATATTGTTAACCCCAAGGCAAGGTCTGATTTTACATTTGCTTGGCAGTTCTTTCACTGCAGAAATACATTTAGCAAACTGACTTCATACAACTATTTCTTACCTATCCTGGTCTTATTTAACGTGTAATTTCTTCCCTATAATAAAAAAGATCGGTTGTTGGTATTACTTGAAATAAAGGCAAAGGACATTTGTCAGTTTGTTCAAGACCAACATCAGCTTTACATGCAAGTTTGAAAAATCAGCAAACTTAAAGTACAGTTTGACCATGATTGGTTATAATCAGGAAGGTAAATATTCATCAGAGGTGCACAGGTGAGTTCCCGTGTGGCACAGCAAACAGTGCTTGGTCAAAAGTAGAAGCCAGAATTTCCCTAAAGAATCCCCCCTACTCACATCCATGTGCCCATTCTGATTGGCCATTACCTTTTTTTTTTATTTGAATATCATGGACATCTAATTAGTATTATAAAGTTCAGTAGAAAGAGCAGAGAGCTGTATTTCAGCCCGTACAAATGAACTTTTGTCTAGAGCAGTGGTTCTCAACCTGTGGGTCACGACCCCTTTGGGGGTAGAACCACCCTTTCACAAGGGTCACCTACAGCTATCACGTACACCCCATACAAATACAGGTGTACTGTATGAAAAGGTTGCCACATTAATAAAGTTGAGAACCACTGGTCTAGAGCAGGCATCCTCAGACTTTTTAAACAGGGGGCCAATTCACTGTCCCTCGGACCGTTGGGAGGGCAGGACTATAGTCTAAAACAAAAAACTATGAACAAATTCCTATGCACACTGCACATACCTTATTTTGAAGTAAAAAGCAAAATGGGAACAAATACAATTCACACCACTTCATGTGGCCCACGGGCCGCAGTTTGAGGATGCCTGGTCTAGAGCTTTTATGAGAAGTTAGGGTAAGCCTGATAGAATTCAAGCCAACAAATTTAGGGACACTGAATACTTTTAATCTCTGTATTTTATAGAATACTCTGGCTGTATTTGATAGAGATTCATCAACTTACCATTTTTGGATGAGTATTACACATGGAGAAAACCCTAATTATAGGATTTTGGCACCCACTGACAAAGATCCTTCAACCAGCCAAACACCCTGCAAACATTCTGTGACATTATACTATGAAACAATTAACTTCAAAATATGTGGGTAGCTCTAAAAGACTGAAGGTTGGCCCCATCCACATCATTTAGAAAAGCAGTGACATATTTACAAGACCTACAGAAACTATGCTGGGACTTATACATGTTCCAGGGCATAAATAGAGTTTCCATAAAACCTAGACAATATTCTAAGACTGTCCAGAGTCCCAACCAGTAACATTACTTACAAATTATATTATTTTTAAGCACTTTACTTTGAAAAAGGAAGAAAAACAAGAGCTTCTGATGAGCTAACTAGGGATCTGGCTACTACTAAGTGAGTGCCTCTTAAAGTTTGAGTTTGTGCCTCTGAGAAGCCCAGTCGGCTCATGTCCTCACTGTGACTATCAACTTGATTTTGTTGCCTGAAAGGTGGCAGCTGGGGTGATGTCTGTGCAAGTAAAATACAGGGGGTTAGAAGACGTAAGGACTTCTTTCCCACTAGGGAGAGTGTAAATATAGGTATATTTTCTCCCACTCTCAGGGGTCCATATTTCTTATCCTTAGTGTCTAGCACATAGTGGGAATTCAGCAGATACTTGTTGGAAACATAAATGTTCTTAGAGATGAAATGTTAAGTCCTTTTTTTACACCTCCTGCTAGTTTTTCTCCCTGGAATGATCTTGTTTTTATCTCGTTCATGCCTTCTCCTTCTCATTTTTTATTTGTTTATCAAATATTTATTCAGCATTTACTATAAGCCAGGAACCATGTGAGGACTAGGATAGAGGCCTGAACAAGACCTGGCTCAAATGTCACCACCTCTGGGAAGCTTCTCCTGAGCTTCTTGGGCAGGAGTTGCCCCACATCTAGCTCCTGTACTAACTCCTCTATTATAATATTTAGTACATTGTATTTTAATTAACTATATCTGGTTCTCCACTCTAAACTGTGATTTCCTGGAAAGTGGTGATAGAATATTTATGGTTTATTTTTATTTTTATTCTTTTGTAGGAACAGTCTCACTGTTGCACAGGTTAGTCTTGAACTCCCAGCCACAAGCAATTCTGCTTTAGCCTCCTAGAGTGCTGAGATGAGAGCACGAGCCACTGTGCCTGAGTCCATATCCTCACCACTGAAGAAAAGTCTACATATAGCAATCGGTCAAAACTTTATCCATAACAATAGTAGCTTGATTGGGAAAATGACCATGATTCTTCATTCCTCCCTGCAACCTTAGTCATATAAATCTGTAGCTCTTTCCAATAAGAGTAGAGTCTTATTTCCCCACTCCTGGAATCTGGACTGGGCTTGAGAGTTATTCTTGTCAATGGAACATGGCAAAAGTTATAGTGTGCCAATCCTGGTCCTATTCCTCAACAAGGAGCAAGTCTGATCTAGCCTGATGCATGACGAGAAACCCAATGCTTGGTCACCTTTGTCTCCCTAGTTAATAGCCAGCCAAATGCCCCACATGTGAATAAGGCTATTTGAAGCCAATAGTCCTCAGCCAACTCACCAGCTGGATGCAAACAAATGAGCATGACCTGCTAGGATATGCTGAGCCTGGCGCAGGTCAGCCAACCATCCAGCTGATCCATATACCGCACATACTCAAGTATAAACTGACCCGAGTATAAGCCGACCCCCTTAATTTTACCCTAAAAACTGGGAAAACTTAGTGACTCAAGTATAAGCCGAGGTGGAAAATGCAGCAGCATTATTTAGTAGGAGTAGAAAAGGCTGGCTGGAAGAGGTGACTCCCCGAATAAATCCTGATATAAACATGAACTGATTGACAAAGCAGTACAAAGGATATTAGAGAGGGACCAGCACTCCGTCTTTTCCATTGAAGCCCATTCTTTTTTATTTCAAAAATAAAAATAGATACCCAAAACAATTACAATAATCGAGGAATCAGTAGGTTAAATGCTGATATCCTCACATCAGATACAGCTGAAGCTCTGTTTGGACATACAGATGATGATGATGAGGAATCCAGTTTTGAAGGATTTTAACCTTTGTGATTTAGCTTGATTACCTGTTAAACTAAGCGCACCGAATCAAATAACCTGTATGACCCGAGTATAAGCCGAGTTTGGGTTTTTCGGCACAAATTTTTGGCACAAAAACTCGGCTTATACTCGAGTATATAGGTACTCATGAAAAATAATAAATGTTTAGGCTGGGTGCAGTACTTCATGCCCGTTATCCTAGCATTCTGGGAGGCTGAGGCAGGTGGATTGCTTGAGCTCAGGAGTTTGAGACAGACCAGCCTAAGCAAAACCAAGACCCAGTCTCTTCTAAAAATAGGAAAACTAGTTGAGTGTTGTGACAGGCTCCTGTAAGTCATAGCTACTCAGGAAGCGGAGGCAAGAGGATCACTGAGCTCAGGAGTTTGAAGTTGCTGGGAGCTAGCCTGAGGGAACAAAGTGAGACTCGGTCTTAAAAAAAAAAAACTGGTTCATGTTTGAAGCTGGTAAGTTTTGATGTGATTTGTTATGCGGCAGCAGCTTACTACTACAGTGATATTATCTTTTTTTAATCGTTTTTTCCCCTCCTTCTACCCAAGAAAATAAACCAAATGTGTATATTAGAAAATTTAGCATTTTATTGGGGGAAATACAATTAAGTCTTTAGTGAAAGACTTTAGTGACCAATCTTAGCCATGGCCAATCTTGGCTCAGGTAAATATTGTGAAGTCACTGAATATTAGCTTTGCAAATGACCTCTTGGTCATCTTACCAGTAGGCCCGAATTTCTTGAAAAGAAAACTGGGTCAAGAGAATTGGTGTTAACTTATTCAGGGACACCTAGTCAGTTATGAAGTATGGCCTCAGTCACAGTCTATTTTGATGTGGTACCAGAAGCGAGCCACAGGCCTTCACAGGATGAAACATTTTTCACCACCTCACCAAGCTTTGATCAGTAAAGTCTTTCATTTATCTTCTTTTTTTTCTAAGGTACAGTTGGCACAAAATCTTCATAAACATAGTGAAACTTAATGAGGAACACTGTAAGCATCCAAGAAGGAGGTTACCAAATTGCTTCAATTACTAAAGAAGTACAGCATGTTTATTTTCTTCTACTCCATTTATAATGTTTTTGGACCCTCACTGCAGGATAAACTGATGCCAAGAGTTCCCCCAACAGACAGATATATGTACATGTGTACTCCCTCATCCCAAAGCTTATTAGTCTTACAAAACAACAACTCCTTAACTGGCTGAATGATTATTAAACTCTGACTTGGAGGGTAGAATCACTCCTAAGGTTTGTTTGCTGCAGGAATTTTCTTCCCTGCTGGATCATGTGACTCTTAGATGACCAAAACCCAACAGAACTCAGGCCCAAGAACTCATCAAGGAATATTATTTTTCAGCAAGAAAGCTAAGACTTTGTGTTAAGAATAATATGAGGCCTACCACTTTGTGTTTGGCTTAGTCCAATATAATGTAAAACTTCTTTGTTGAGTATGTAAAAGGACCAAGGACCGGAGGATAGGGGGAAACTTCTGAGAGGTGTAGCTGAAGCATAGGAATGTTGACACATTGTTTTCACAGCACAAGTCAATAGTTAAGAAATTAATACATGTACCTAGTCTAAATGTATAAACATCAGCAGCTACAAAGGAAAGCATTTGTATTGATCTTCTCTTAATCAGAAATCAAATTGAACCTTATCTCGTGACAAAGTAAAATGAACTATTTTGTTAATTACTATAATTATCTTCCTCACATTTGACAGCAGTGCCAGTGGTAGGAAACTAGCTCCTTAAATTGCCTCTTGCCTATTACGAATTACAAATCATACAATTTTGATAAATGATTTTATTCTCCTTTTACACTTGCTTTGGGGCCTTTTGCAGCACACGATTTTTCAGAGAAATGCCTTGGTGACTTAAAAGTAAAGAAATTGGAAGAAAGGTCATATCGAAAAGATTAACTATGTGGAGAGATAGCAGGCCTTGGACCTGCCTGCCAATCACAGGGAGTCTCTCCTTTCCATTTTTAACTCGAAGGGTATTCCAAAACCCTGAAATATTATAAACAAAATGAAGATGTCTTTGGCTAAATGGTCTTCCACCAGGTTTACCACAAGTGTGACTTTTGTTTAAGGCTTATGTTTTTCCTGATGTTGCGTTAGTGGACATTCACTTTAAAGGAAGTGGAAAGAAATTCTTGGGTCGCCATGAACAATGAAGCCTAGGAATGAATGTCAGTGCTTTGCTATTCCAGAAAATCTCCACCTACTTCCACAGAGATCTCAGATCTCCTTGACTTTATCACTGTTCTTCTCTTGGGTTTCACAAATCATCTTCCATCTCCCACTTCTGGTACCTTCAGAAGCCAAAAGAGCTGGGTTAAGAGAAAGAGTTATTGACTCTGTCAGGACCAAATGGAGAGATATTATTCACCAATTTAAACACTTGATTGTCTGGATAGGCGTAACTTTTCAGAAGAGTTGGCTGTTGGTGGCATTTTCCCAAAGAACAAATTCTTCACTAAAATGCTAATTTTCTGAAATGAGCTTGTTCCACCCAACTTGTAAAGCAGGTAGAATAAAGGTAAATGTCAAACTTCACTATTATTTTTATGATGATGGAATATCATGAAATTTATTCATGCACGTATTTTTTCAATTAATCTAACAGTTATTAGCCACCTACTGTGTGCCAGGTGTGTGGCTAGGTGTTAGGGGACCCACAGTTTGCCTTCCATAATAATACTTTCAGACCAGTAGGTTTGTAAACTGAAGATTACAGAATGTTGGTAGAAATACTTTTTCAGCTTTTATTGGGCTAAAACTAATTTGTAGGACTTACGTGGTATTCATGGAAGATGAAGATACTTTGCTTGGTAACTTTAAAACAGGGAAGAATACCAAGGAAAAAGCAAAGAGTTAAGCAACTGGTGAGTACTTATTGCCACAGGAGAACATCAAGGTCTGTGGTTCTCAACCTTCCTAATGCTGTGGCTCTTTAATACAGTTCCTGTGGGTTGCAACCCACAGGTTGAGAACTGCTGATCAAGGCATTTTTCATCTGTATTTAGTAGGAGTAGAAAAGGCTGGCTGGAAGAGGTGACTCCCAGAATAAATCCTGATATAAACATGAACTGATTTACAAAGCAGTACAAAGGATATTAGAGAGGGACCAGCACTCCGTCTTTTCCATTGAAGCCCATTCTTTTTTTTTTTTTAGTGCTGTGACGTCACAGCTCACATTAACCCCAAACTCTTGGGCTTAAGCTATTCTCTTGCCTCAGCCTCCCAAGTAGCTGGGACTACAGGCGCCCACCATAATGCTCGGCTATTTTTTGGTTGCAGTTGTCATTGTTCAGCGGCCCAGGCCAGGTTCGAACCCCTCAGCCTGGGTGTATATGGCCAGTGCCCTACCCACTGAGCTACGGGTGCCTCCCAGAACCTCAGTCCTTACTGAGCAAATCCACTTACAAGATCACTAGGGTCCACTGAATCATCTTCAGCGTTGCCCATTTTAGACCCTGACAAGCCACTGGAGAATTTTCTACAGATTGTTCACCTTGCTCATGCTGGCAAGTCAATGTACTAACTTGGCCTATTCAACTGGAGATGTAATGTGGTTTGCTCCGTGTTTCGTGGTTAGTTTTCATTTATATTATTATTACTGATGTTCTCTGTTTCAGATGCCTGTGTGAGAAACTTTTCTTGTTTCCTCCCTGGCATCTCAAGACAAAAGAGATTTTTACAACAAATCAATAAATTTTAAATTGCCCAACAAACAGAAAATATGGAGAGGCCTGGGCGTTGATAAACGCATTGGCATTTTTATCCAGAAGGTTCTTGTTTTCTAAATAATGGCTTTCTTGTTGTTTCCAAGTAGCTCTATAATACTTTACAATACTACACAAAAGGCTGAAAAGAGATAGGTAATTTTCTCAGTTAAAATGAGACGTTAAAATTTCCTTAGACTTTTTAGTGATTTTCATGCCCATTTTGTACATTTTATACATTTTACATGTAATATACTCACGAAGGCAGTTCTGGCTTATCTATGAGTAACTAGGCTCTACCTTGGCTCAGACATTCCGAAATCCATCTATTTTAAGAATTTTAAAGTACCTCTTATCATTTCAGAATTCAGATTCAAAGTCAGAGAAAGGAAGAGAGATATTTGTTCTTGGCTTCAGTCCCATTCTGAACAATGTGAGGTTGATATGGAAGCTTAGAGAATGAATTTGGGATGTGTGTAGATTTTATTTTAAAACTACTTACATTTCCTTACATTTCCTTTTTCATGAACAAGCAAATGGTGGTTTTGCAACAATCTTCCCCAACTCAGAACACATCTATTGTGAAAGAAACATTCTCTCAGCTCTTCCTTGGGTCTCTTTTAATAAAAATAAAACTGTGTCTTACTTTCTGGGAAGATTAAGATACTTGGCTTAGAAATATTCTTGTGGAGAGAGAAATTCAGTAAAAAACATGAGACCATTTGTCGCATGAATTCTTGAAAAGTCAGGGACCCAGATAGAAGAGGTGAAGACAGCATCAAGTCCTATTTCCAGTTTGTAACTAAAATGTTCTGGTCAAACTGGGGCTTCCAAAGTCCATCATCCCCGTAAAAAATATAATTGAAATTCTTGTGATTATCATTTTTGCTTCGTGTGTTAGTATTTTACCATTTCTAGAAATAACTAAAATGATTCTGCAGTGGGATTACAAAGACCACACAGACTTTACTTCTTGGACTACACCATCCCTTTGGTGAAGCTCTTGTCCTCCCCTGCACAGTGAGATGTGACATAAGGCAAAGCACTCGTGGTATCTCCTCCCTTCATTCCTAATATTAGAGCCTATTTTAAAAATTAGTCCTACCTAGGAAACGTTGACAGGTGTTTCTCAACACAACATAGGACCCTTGGAGGTCCTGCGGCTGAATCCTGGTGGATCTCGCAGAGTCTGCAGACTACTCTTCCTGGCAAAGCTGCACCACGCTAGCATCCAAATAATTTCTTTAATTTTTCGGGGTTTCCTGTGTCATCATGGCCCTTCCTCCATGGGCTCCCATTTTCAATAAAGTTTTTCTTTAGTGAGACGTGAGAAAGTGTCCTTTCGTTTCCTCTGTTGTTTGCATTTCTCTGCACCATCACCATGGGGCCATTTCAAACTATCATTTTTAAAGGTCATTTGTTTAGTTTTATATGCAGTTGAGCCTGACAATGGGTTAATGATGACCAAACAAGCCATCTTAAAATTACATCCTGTATGATTATAAACAACTATTGAGTAAAAGGAGAAGAAAGTAAACAAGCTTCTTCCAAGAAACTAACCCTGAAGATATTAGTTAAAATGTTAAAGTATATTAGCCAATTACATAAAATCCTTTTATATTGCCTTGCTTCATTTCAAACATGGCATGGGCTATTTTGTCTGTGAACTCAAGTGGAACAAAAAACTACAGAATGCAATTTGTGTCAGGAGCTGGACTACAGAAGGACAACTAATTCTAATTAGGACAAATTCCCCATAGGCCAGAGGGAGGCCAAGTGCAAGAACCAACTGCCTAATGCTGTTTCTATCTTGCAACAGGTGGGCCAAGTCCTTCTAAAGGTTGTCATGGCAATGGCTAATGGTAGACCTTTAGCCGGACACCAGTAATTAATTGCGGGCATGTCCAGCCTTTGAATGTGGTATCTTTTAATACATTTCTGAAATAAAGGAAGATTGGCTCTTCTAATTGGTTAAAATTAAAACAGCAGAAGGCTTTGCCAAGAAGTGCTGCAATGTAATGCAAGTCTGAATTTCAGCCTCTCACACTTAGATTCTTTGCCTATCGCTACACGAAGGAGTAAAGAGAAAAGTATTTACTTTTGATAACACTAATATTCTGTCAAATGTAGACTCGAGAGCAGAATATTCATGCAATGTGCTATTAGTTTGCATATGGGAGCTTTAAGAATACCTTCAAGATTCTGACAAATGATCAGAAATGTTTATCTGATTTCTCAGGGCTGAGTGTAGCTTATAGGGCAGTCGTCACTCAGTCGGCAGTGATCTGTGATGGTCCCGTGCCTGCATGGGGCCTCTTGAGCACTATTTGGTTTGGGACTGTGGCTGAGAACCAGACAGTGAAGGAGCTAACTGGTTAGTGAAGGGACTGGACTGGATGGAGGCAGATGTGCTCTGAGCACCGCAGGAGTCCTCACACATCCCAGCACAGGCACTGGGTACCAACTCCAGCATTTGTACACAGCCCTGAAAACCACTCAAGGCCAGGTACCATTTTAACACAGTGCCAGAGAACGGAGTGAAGGACAGGAGATCCTTTTCTCGTTGGGTTGGAAATTGTGCTGTTGCATATTCTTGAATTATAAAATAAAAAAGACCACCTTAAAGGGAAAAATGGTTAGCATATATGGAGTCTGATTGCGTGCCAGGTATTGTGCTAAGTATTTCACATGTGTTATGTAATTTACAACATCAGGATGTAGGTGGTATTATTATTTCAGTTTAAGGATTAGGAAACAAAGCTTAGAGGAATTGACTTACCCATTGTCTTTCAGATAGTAAGGTGCAGAATAAAGATTTGAATTCAGGCCTGATCCAAATCTTGAGATGTTAACAAAGGAGGAATCCATTACAACAGTGAGTTGAGTTTTGTTTATGACAGAAAGCAATCAAACTCCCTTTTAAATTATTCAACCCCAAACATAATAACCTTTGAACTCTTACCCTGAGTTCCTGAATGATGGCTTCATTTATTGAAATTATTTTTTCAAGAGATCTTTGGTTAAAGGGCTATATCTCTTCCTTTTTTCCTTTCTTTTGAACATAATGGGAAATGCAATTATTCTTTCCACTTGTTCTAATGGTAAACAAGTAAATAAATAAGGAAGAAACTGTCTCTTTCTTCACTATCAGCCAAAAAACACATTTGAAATTTTCCAGCCACTTCTCTTTTATGTCTGATGTTTTTAAAAAATAATGTTTTAGTGAAACAAAGATTCAATCCATTTTAAGAAATGGACATTTTAAAAATATGAAGTTCTAAGCAAAATGATGCTGAATTATGTATTTATGAGGATTAACTTGTTTTCATGTACACAGTACAGCTTTTCCTGAGTAAACAATTTCCTTTTGGCATCCCTGGATGAGAAAAATATACACAGCAGTATTTTTTTTTTTAGAGATCTCAGTTCTTTAGGTGAACACTTCAGTTGGAAATATTTACTTGTGTTACTCTCCAAGTATGAGTGGCTATGAAGCATATGAGGAGGAGGAAAATGAAGGCATCTTGAGAGTTCAATCCTTTGAAAAAACGTTTCAGCACAGGTTTTGGACCACCTTACCCCCATGTACTAAGCACGCAACAGACTTTCACACTGTGTAGCAACATGGCCTCTATACTGGTCTGTGTACGCCAATACAGCATATCACCTTTACTCACACACGTTCAAGACAACAGTTTTTTATTCATTGCAACAGATGGAAAATTTCTGGGCTGTGCATTTCAAAAGGAGAGAGACTTTTAGAGTGTCATTGCTTTAATACTGCTTCTTTATTAGCCCCCACTGCTGGGTAAATAAGGCAGCCAATGGATTCTCAGTAGGTTCACTTTGTTACAACACAATTGGACTGAAAATACTCCAGAGAGTTGTGGCCACTCCTGCCAGTGGCCCCGACTCCCCATCCCCCACTACTACAGTAATGTTATTAATAAAATGTTCCTAACATGACCTCCCAAGATTTTTTGACTTTTATTGCATGGGTGGCACTAGAGGCTAAAATGGGGCTCCTTTTAATAACACATTTGCATAAGTTGATCTGAAAGATTCCCATGCGATTACATGACTCCAGGGTTGGCCTGTCATCTCAGAAAAGCCTGAGGTACTCATCCCAAAGAGATCAAAACTCAAGAATTAACTAGTCTTCATAAAATAAGAACATCTCTAGGAGCAGTAAAACAAATGATTATCATTTCTTTTTGGCGTTGGACTATGCCAAGCTAGAGAAAAACAGAGCTTTCAAACGTTGACAATCTGGTATATTGAAGTATGACCATTATTTTTTATTTTCCACATTTTTGGTCCAAAGACAGTTCTGAGTAATTGATTCCCATAATGAGCTATGGTTCGTTAGTCAATTTAATTTATAATTGAATTGGATGGATGTAACTCTGTGTAAAATTGTCTCTGAAGAATCTGTTTTGTTCGTCTGTTCAACTTCTGACAGGGATGGAAGAAAATCTAAATTATTCCCTCCTGCAAGGGGGAAAAATTCAGAGTCTCAGCCTCCCTGGTGAAATTAAGAGAAAAAATATTTTTAATAGTTGCCATGCAAAAATATTATGGCTTTACTAAAATTTATACAAGCATGTCAATTAACACATTCATGGCAGGGTGGTGGATTCAGGAATCTGAGTGAATGCCTCAGGCAAAGACCTTTTCTGAGTACCGGGAAGGATTTCTCATTATTAGAATGAACACCAGGTCTCTCTGCATTTATTTTTAACAGTTATTGACAAAGATTGTCTTATTGCTACATAAATACACCCAGAAAACAATAGCTCTAATTTTCCAGGTGTTTTGCAATCATCCCAACTTGTATTTTCTATACCTTTCCCATAACGATGTGATTTGGGGAACAATTATTAAAATAATCATGTAGAGCTTTTTTTTTTTTTTTTTTGAGTTTTGAAACACTGTCAGGAAATTTTTAACTTTAATTGTTAACAACAGGCTTTCATTTTTGCTCAAAGATTATTCCCGAAGCCCTTCACATTTAAAACTTTTACAACCGTCTTAGCACACACTCAAAACAAAGCCATAATTATGTAAAAAGAAATGTTTTACAGTTAATGCCATCTAAGACACTCACCAAGTGCCAAAATGCATAGGATTTTGGTAAAAGGCAATCTGTTCTTTGAGGATAATGCATGCAAACTACTCTTGTGTAAAACCTGAGGCAGGAATAGTATACTGCCTTAGATCACACCTATGGAGCTGACTTTGATACTATGCCCAGAAGTGGGTTACAGGCTGTGATTTGAATGAAGTTTAATCATTTTTAGAAGCGAGGGGCCTTTAGGGTACTCTTGTTCCATAAGACTTATTATATCTAAGAAAGACGAAGACGTAGGCTTTATTCTTCCTTGTTAACAATGGTAATACAGTAATGATCTCTAATGATGGACTGTTGTGTGAAATAGACTGGGAAGAAAAGCAAGATGAAAACAGCTGTCATTTTATACCATCAAACCCTGTTCTTATGTGGACAAAGAGATTGTGAATTCCCGTCCCATGATCCGATGGAGAAGGCATTATATCACTATATGTCCACTGCCATTTCTATGGAATTCAATCTAATCCCTTGCAAATGTTAAAAATATATATTTTAGTTAGGTACAATGAAATGAATAAATGAAGTCAAATTAAGGTGGTTCAGGATATAAAGTTGAAATGTTGCCATTTTAAAAAGACAAATCCTTTGCATTTTCTCTTATATATACCTTGCTGTTATTGTTTCCTGACCTTCTCAGGATTTTAAACAATTTTTTTTTTTTTTTTGACTTCTGACATGAACAAAAAAGATATTTCATTTGGAAAAATACTTCCCAAATGAGCCAGGCTTGATGTCAGTTCTATGATTCTAAACAAAGCAGGGATTAGCCTTATCAGGTGAACAAAATCACCAGAGATCACTAAAATTCATAATTGTTACACGCCTCCTGAAGAATTCTTAGCAGGACTCATCTTTTATGTAAGTCAGCTATGTAAAATGGATTGAAAGGTGAATCTAACAAAATATTCCAACCCACATCAATCATTCATACATAATGCACAGTTCAATGAGGGCCGGCTTCAGAGCCCAGATAAGCAGTGTCACAGTAAGTTATGTTCTATGGCAGCAAAATCAGTTGTGATCAATCACCTAGTAACCAGCATAAGTTACATTTTTACTTTAGTTCTTAAACTCTTTTGAGTGTACTTTGAAAAGTATTGTTTTTATCTAAAGTAGTAGATCAATACCCATGGTCAATAAGCATTCATTTCCAGCTAATGAGGACAATGGTGAGTGAATTCCTTTAAACATTTTCATAGCACGGAATGTTGGGTTGAATAGCAGGTCATTAATATGCTAAATTTTATGTAAGAGGGGTGTCTCAAAAATCTCCTCAAAGACACCTCTGAGAACATCACCCTATTCTTCTAAGCAACTGTTCCATTTCAAATATTTCCAGTAAAATCCTCAGCACCTTATATATTGGTAGGTCCTGCAGTTTCAATCCAGATCTGATAAACTGTAAAGCATTAATTATCAATAGTTATGCCCTTTGTGGAATTTCATAAGGCATTTTGTATGATGAAGTGGAAGCTCTCACCATGGCACTAATGAACATCATAATGTATGGTACAGCCTTCTGTTCATGGGCCCACGCTTACCTCCAGATACGACATCATCGAGGGGATCCTGCTTACTGGTGTTGAAATCAGGAAAAAGAAAGATTTGGACTCTTGTGACATGCATTCATCTTTTTTAACCGATTTCTTAAGGGCAGGGACTATGATTTATGTTTCATTGCATTTCGGAGTTGCTAGTGTAGTTTTTCCACTGACAAAGATATCATGGGACTTTCCAATAGAGATATTTTTCCAATGTCTTAGACTTTCGACTTCAAAGACACAGCTTCCCATTGATTTGATCCCTTGACTTCTTCAACAGCAAAAGATCAGCCTTGATAAGAGATACATAAAAACTGGAGGCATCATGGAACTGAATGGACCGTAAAAGAAATACTGAAAGGAGCAGCAGGCTCTAGCCTCTGAGAGTATTAGGGGAGTCAAGGTGGAGAGTGGGAGAATGGAAAAGAGGGCGCTCTCTCCTTGTGGATCAATGTGCTCCAAGCTTTTTTGATGGAGCATCCTTGCTAAAAAAAAATTCTGAGAGCATACACCTGTATGTGTTCGTTTACAAATCATATTGTGTGTTACTATCATTAGTTTACATCTCAAGACACAACACCCAAAGCAAAATTTGTCATTAATGACAATCATGCAGTAGTGTTTTAGAAAAAAAGTCTGCTTATTTTCGATTGACTTATTGTCTTGTAAAATTATACTGTCTTTTAATTAGTGATGTCGTTATTGAAGAGCTCATGCTAGGAAGAGTAGTCAGAGTGGCTTATACCCATCTGTATAGTTTTTATAATCTTTATTAATTTCAATCTATAGATTTTGCAGCAATTTTAATACCTAAGGTGTCTACTTTGTGAAGTTAGTAGAACACAGTTTATGTAATAGATGCCATAAATTCATGTTACTTGTACACGTCCTTTGCAGTAATTCCATGTTGTATGTGCTGTAACTTCCTCCTTGGGATCCAGTGGTTAAGATATCACTTAAGGATGTCTGATATACACATCAAGGGTGGGCATGAGCATCCATCCATGTAGCAAAAGTGTGTAAAGTTTATTTTTCTATAAGTGAACATTCCAGTATTTTTCCCTGTGTAACTAAAGATCATCCTGTATAGCTGATTGTGGAGACCACTGTACTAGACCATGGGGAAAACATTCAACTGTTCTCTGGGATAATTTCACCTAACATGACCACCATGAGACTGAATTCTGTATTCCCATCTAAGACAAGGTAGGTTTCTATTATAGACAAAGAGAGTCATTTCTGCTTCTTATTTTAAGCAATACACAGGGATAGGGATTTATTTAGCCATTCATTAATTCTACGAATATCTACTGGGAATGATCTGTAAGCCTGGCATTCACTGTCTCTGTCCTCATGGAATTTATGGTCTAATAGAGAATACATAGGCAGGAAGTCATAATATACGGAAATAAATGAGCTGATGGCAGCGAACAAAGGTGCTCTGGGCACAGTAGGGACAGCTTATCAGGACATGTAAGGACAGGGAAAGCTCCCTAGAGGGAGCGATGTTGGAGTTAAGTAAGACTAGTCCTAAGATAAAGAGAGAGCAAGGGTTTTGGAAGACCTGAAGGATATATCTGATGACTGACGTATGGATTGTACAGCAGTAAGAAATTAGACTGACAAGTTAAAAGACCAATTAGATTAGGCAAGGTCTGATACAGCCTGTTAAGTTTTGAGGGCAATGGAAAGCCATTGAAGATATTTCAACATGGGACAAACATGATTAGAGAAAGTCCCGTACAGAAAGTATTTATTATGCTGCCTGGCACATGCTAAGCACTCAATAAGTAGAAGCTCTAATTAGCATCACTATCAATAGAAATGTCATTATCAAGTTTGATTTGTGATCACTATTCTTATCAGATCTGATTTGTGGAGTGATCCTTCTAGTTGCAATTTGGAGAATAAATCGAAGGGACAGCTTGTTACATCTGAGCCCTTTATTAATAATTTTCTTCTCTTCCAGAGTTTTGCCAGCCCATTTAGTTTTATGCTTTCTCTCTTAAATACTCTTTTATATACAAATGCTTCTTGGTTTAGATGGGATTATGTCTCAGTAAACCCATTGTCAGTTAAAAATACCTTAAGTTGAAAGTGCGATTTTCAACTTACTATGGGTTTATCTGGAAGTAACTTCATCCTAAGTTAGGTGGCAAACTGAATGAGTATCATTTTTGCACCATTTGAAAGTTGAAAAACTAAATTGAATCCTTGTAAGTTGGGGACTACCTGTAACTTAAAATTTATCTACGTATTTATTACTGAAGTGGACTAAGAGGGAAGAGGCAAGGGCAACTTGAGGGGAACTACATAGAAATGGGTAAGTAGGAGAAGTGTTGAAGAGTTTTCTTTGTAGAGAGCCACATATTTCATGTGGAAAGCATTTCACACTGAGCTAGGTAGGTTAGGAACACATACTTGTTGACTGACATAGTTTTTCTTCTTACTTGAAGGAACTTCTCACTCTTGAATTACTTTTCAAGTGTGGATGATTTACTTTTTTCCTATATGAAAATGTCTGTTTTATTCTCTCTCCTTTGTAGCTTGTGTGTGTGTGTGTGTGTGTGTGTGTGTGTGTGAGGGGGGGGGTGGAGGAGGGAGAGAGATTATACAATTGCACAATCCATTCCTTTGGACTGCCTTTTTGGAGCAATTAAAAACAATTACCTTTTCTTTAAAAAATTATACTGCACATACTAACATTATTGCTGCCTTAACTTCATAAGTTTTATCTTATGAAGTGAACTCTTCCTTGAACATTAAGGATCAAACATTTCATTAGGTTATGTGAATATTAAGCAGGATTGAATTAGTGGTGTTGCTGATGATTTTGAAGATAATTTCTCTTTATGTCCTCAATCTATGCAGAAAAATACAGAGAGGTTATTTTTCTTTGATTCCCTCAGGCTGCCATTTTGTTAAAGGCAAGAAGCCCCAAATCTTTCTCCTGTGTGTTAGTCTCAGCTCAAAAATTGTCCAAATGAATACAGATGTGGAGTTTCACATTCATAGCATGGAAGATGGGCTATAGAAAATTATCTTAGAAATGGTCAGGGGAATCAATAAAAAGTACCATTTTTTGAGGAATAGGCACTGACTGTTGAGGGGATATAGGACTAGATGTAGTAAAAACCTAGCTGTGTTTTAGGCATTTCATCATGTGAGGACACAGGCGGCTTATTCCCATTTTTGGATACACTAATACCTGCTGTGCTGAAATTAAACATTGCATGAAACAGGTATTTAGAATGCCCATCAGAAAAAAAGATTAAAAACAGTAAATCTCTGGCTCATGAGTCCTAGACTAAATCTGGCAAGCAGCCTATTCTGCAACAGATTTCCTACTTTTAAAGACAGCAAACTTCAGCCCAGCCAGGCAGAGACCAAGCACAGATACAGCAAGGGCAGCTTTTCTTTTAGTTTTCTTTCTTGCATGAAGGATCCTGATGCCTCAATCCTTTTCTCTGCTAAAAGAAGATGTATTCCCAAAGGAACAAATTTAATTTCTTGAGACTAGAATGTGAAAAACCTATCACCTACCAGAGGAAGTAATGTGTAGGTAGGAAAAGCACGTCTTCAGATGCTATGGGAGAGAGTCCACAGGAGGGAACACGTGTGTGTGCACCACGGACCACCTCCATCTGTTCAAGTGTGTGGTCGTGCGATTCCACCACCTTCACCCATGTAATTGCCATAAGAGACTATTTTCCTCCAAATTAATAGTAAAGCAAATATTAGGTTGTGATTCTGCTTAACAGGTCTGAAAATGCACAAGAAAAGCAAACATAATTTAAAGTTGGCATTAGAAAGCTAAGGGTACATAATTTGAAATAGATGATTTTTTTGCGCATGTTGTCAAGTTATAGTTTATCTTTGACTTTTATGTGTGCTTTCCCTTTTGGGTGCATTTTCATCCAATACTGTTCCAGATTTATACATGTAATATAACCTAGAGAATGATGTACTGTGTGCAATACTGGTATTGTTGGTCCTATCCATTTACAATAAAAAGTTAAAAAAACAAAATGTAATGATAATAGTAAACAAAAAAAAATCAATGGTTTTCTAGCTTTTTACTTCTAACTTTTCATTCCCAAACATTTCCTCTAGTGGATAACAGTTGATTTTTCTAAATCCTTTCTCCTTTTACCTTCACTGCCATATTTTTTCTTGCTTCTCATTGGTATTCCTCTAGGTTCCTATCCTAACTCTTCAAGCATTTCCTCTTTTTTTCACATGCATAGCTTTAGAATTATTGTTTTTTCATTTCTAAATGCTCAACTTCCCATATTTTCCTTGCCATTTCCTGTAGTTTTTTCTCCACAGTTGCAGACTGTCTTCAAGACACCACTCTACCCTTTCTCTCCCCCTCTCATATTCTTTTCTCCCTTTCCCAATTCTACAATCTCAACTGATAGCTTTTCTCTTCACCTTATTCTTTCTTCATTATACCTTTTCCTCTCTGCCTCGTCATTGGCTGATGCTTCTCTCTTCCTTATCCACCCTGAATCTCTTCCTCCTTTCTCTCCTTTGCCACCCCTTGTTTCTATCAGTTGGTCTCTACTCTTTCCTTTCCTTTTCTATTTCTTTCCCTTAACATGTACCCCATAATAGAGGTTAACCAGGAAACGCTACAAGAATAACTTGTTTCTTCTCTAGAATATTGAAAGTAGAAAAAAAAAAATACAAAGTAGTAAACATTCATGTAAATAATATTGTCAGCAACAAGTATGTTAAGAAATATTAGAACAAGGTAGGTTGATCAGTACCTCCTAGCACTGCGTAGATACTGGACCATGGAACCACATTTCTTTCAGTAATTCTTAGCTTATAAGCATGTCATTTTATCTCAATCTATAAATATCTAAGAATGCTAATAGAATCCACCAACTATTTTAAGTTTACCAAATTGACTTACATGCAGGATGTTGTGCTATGTGGCTCTGCGGGTCTTCTTCTTGGGCTACCGATGGCTCCTCACCTTCAGACACCACAGGCACATATGGAAGGCTGCATGTCAGAACTCTGAAGCGAGCTCAGATCCTAAGAGTGGGCATTGGGTGTATTTAATACTAACATGAAGCCAGTGGACGAAGTAATAACACCCATCCAAGAGAAAAACTTAATTCAATTCAAGTTGAGGGGAGGAAGGAGCAGGAAAGAGACAGAGGAGAAGAGGGCCGGGGATTGGAGTGCTCCCACCTAATGGGCACAGTGTAAGGGTAGATGGCGCACCTCCTGGGTAAGGGGTGCAACTACAACAGGGACCTCACCTAACCAACGCAAACCTTGTAACCTAATCATTTGTGCCCTCATATTAGTCTGAGATAAGAAGAAAACAACAACAACAACAAAGAATGGACATTGAGAATACCCAATGTCAAGAAGGAATCCAAAATCAAGCCCCACTCAACTTTAACAGAAGAACTAAGCGAATTGTTTTCTCTACTTGTGGTGTAGAGATGAAGCCACTAATTATAATTATCATAAAAATAGTATTATCAGCAACAATAGAAAGAGATGAAGAAACTAAACATTAGAATTGAACCAAGGTGCACAGAGACTGCTAAATCAGAGAGTTTACAAAGAGTTTTTTTGTCTTGTTTTCTTAAACTTGGGTTATTACATCTATTGTTCTGACTCCTTTTAAACTTTGTCTTAGAGCAAAAGGAGTTGGGAATGGCTCAGCACCTATAATATGGTGTTTACGGCGCCAGCTACATACACTGAGGGTGGCAGGTTCAAGCCCAGCTCGGGCCACCTAAACAACAATAACAACTGCAACAAAAAATAGCCGGCGTTGTGGTGGATGTCTGTAGTCCCAGCTACTTGGGAGGCTGAGGTAAAAGCCTCACTTAAGCCCTAGCATTTGAGGTTACTGTAAGCTGTGATGCCAGGGCACTCTACTGAGGGTGACTCAGGAAGACTGTCTTAAAAAAAAAAAGGAGTTGGGAAGTATATCTTTATTTCAAACAGAGAGTGTGTGTGTGTGTGTGTGTGTGTGTGTGTGTGTGTATGAAGTTTATTTAGATTACTAAACTCACTGTGGCCTCTGATACCCCTTGGTTTATAAACCAGAGTAAGAATGAGTAAGTGGTCTATATTGCAAATGCTTCGAGGGCAAGGGCCAGAGTCACCCACCATATTCTTAGCTTGGAGTGTGGCAGGACCTTGTAGTAGGTAACATGTCACTGAGCTTTCACCAGGTCAGGCTCTCACCATGCAAGCTTGCTTCTCACCGACTTTGAGTCACATCCCTTTGCTCTATATGACTTTCTCATTTCAGAATCCAGAATCAGAAGTAGCAACTCCCATCTGGGACATGCCATTCTTTTGACAGAGAAAAAAAGAACAATAAAAAGAGATGAATAAAAATACACATAACAGCACTTAAAGCTTTTACTCAGAACAGGAATACCTGACATCTGTTCTCATTTCATTGGCCAAAGCAAGTTATACGACCATGCGTGGGATTGGGCGGGCAGCATGGAGGTGTTTGGCACGTGGCAACAGATTGGATAGGGAATATTCCCAAGGGCAAAGGGAGTGAATACTGGGAACATGGAATATGATTTCCATACATAACAAATGCTATTGAATCGGGAAAGTGTAGACATGTGGGGGTTTTAAGAGCTCTTTTTTCTTCTTGAGGAGTTGAATAACATTATCTGACTGAGTACTTAGCACTCATTCAATGAATATGCGTTATTGTGAAATGGCAAAAGAACAAAGATATGACACAGGGAGAAATTACAGAGTGTTTTTTTTGTTTGTTTGTTTTTTGAATCAGAGAAAGCATTTTGGTGGAAGTCTCAGACCAGATATTGCTCTATTCCAAATCCAGAGGAGTCCTTCAGAATCCCATTCACTGCAACTACCACAGAGGGAAGAAAACACGAGTTTATAGATTTTCTATCCAAGTTTTTGTGCAAATTTATGTAATGTGCATTAATAAATTATGCAGTAATAAAAACATATTATTAGAGATAAACTTGATTGAAAAAGACTCAGAACCTGAAAGTTTGTATCTTCCCTGACTTCCCTGACATAGATAGATACTTTATGCATCTCTTTCCCAACCCTGACCACGGTTTGCTCATGTGGTTTTGGATTAATCCTTATTTTCTACCAGATTCCAGGAGGCCTAGTGCCCTGATGAGCAGGGTAGGTGCTCAGTAAGTATTTGTTAAGTGAATCAATAATTGAGCATTTGCTGACACAGAGGCTGAGACTTCTCTGCATTAGCATATCAGCCTTGACAGAAAGGAATGGCCAGCCTTGTCCAAACTCCTGTGGACTATAGGCCGGCATGTGTGATATTGCAAGAGACCAGACATGAGGTACCAGGAGAATGAACAGAGATTTAACTCAGCTTCCAAATGCAAAGAGACTTTAGTACATCCTAGATCCAAATTGTAGTTAGATTTGTATATTGATTATTTATCTATGTCTGTATCTATATTTATTTAGCACACTCCATATATTTCATTGCATAACATATATTAGCCCTTCTATATTATTTTCCTTTTTATTTGAAAAAATTTCTAATTTTTAAAAATCACTTTCAGCATGGGTAAGAAATAGATGGAGCTGAACTGACATTCACCATATGCCCGGGTGGTTAGAGATCGAAAATCACAAAGGAAATAATATCCCTTCCAGTGGCTACTTTAGCAGGACCCACGCCCCTTTGGGTGGATGCTCCCCACACAAGCCCTTTGCCCACAGTAAGCACTCAATAAATATTTGCCGAATTGAACAGGAAAGTCAGAGGCCGGTGATGGCGATTCGACAGAAAGGCTAACTCATACTTAGCCCAGAAATCCAAAGACTGATCACCGGCTGAATATGTCTGAACAACTCATTAAAAACCAGGGGAAATGCAGGAGAGCATTTCTTTCTTACCCCATTACTCTGTGGGAAATATAAATGAAATAGATCATTTACATAACGGCATAATGTGCCTAGATATAACAGATTATTTGCATAACTGCATAATGCCACTAATCAGGGAAAAAGCCTTAAATATTTCTGGGATATGAACATACAGAATTATATAAAGTATGCATATCAACCAATAATCAGAGCCTTCTCTTTTTCGTAACTTATGTCCTAATAGGGAGAAACAAATCTTCTGTAGGAGCGAACGAACCAGCCAGCACTAGGAGAGGAAGCGGGGAGCACTTGTAAGACATAGGACGGCCCGATCTGGGCTCGATTTCTCCAAACCAGAGTCCTTTCCTGCATTGTGTGCAATTGATAGGGACCTGTACTCATTAAAATACAAAAACAGAGCAAGGCCTTTTGAAAATGATTTTAAGGTGACAAATAAGGATGAGAGGACAAGACTGTTCTCTTAGGTATCAATGATCTTACCTTTCTTGTTAATTAAGATAGCACTCCTAGGCAATAGCTGTAGTGAGCTTTAATAATCTTTTTTTTTTTTTTTTTTTCCATAGCCAGAGTAGCTACATTCTGTAACACATTTACCTAAGTGCAAAAGTTCTTTAGCGTGTACAACTCCACTGAGTTCATTATATTTTTTAATGTATCTCAGACTCATTTCAGATCCTGATTTCCCAGTACAAACTAGAGTAACAAATATATAATTATTCTCATAAATAACTCAGCACCTTATATTTCAAACAAGTTTCCCCACAAGGCACAAGTGCCCTATATTAAATTCTTTTAAGTGTAAGTTGATTAAGGTAAAAATTAGTTGTTATTACCTTATGGACATTTTAGTTTTAGCAGCGATTCAAAGCCAGGTCTATCACAAGTAGATTTGTTGCCGCCCACAGGTATAATCACCAAGAAAATTAATAATCATGTGCAGTATGACTATAAATCATTGTGGTTTAGGCAATTAATTTCTGTAGAAAAATGAAAGATCTATAAGTATTATTACGGTGCAAACTACATGTTGTGAGAAGCCAGATCCAACGCAGTCAAATTGCAAATGCAGGGTTTCTAATTTCAGAGTGTGATAATATGGGGTCATCAGAGGCAGGGAAGCTGACAATTCTGAATAAATAATGTGGTAATTTTTAGCAGTTTATGAATGTAGCTTTTAGTGCACACAGTATTCAGAATCTGTAATCCAGATGCAGTGGAAAGAGTTGCTAATTTCTAGTCAAGGCAGAGAAAGCCGCCAGAAGATGAACACAGGGATATTGGAGTGAACCCACCCTCGTGGCTGGGCAAATGTCCCTAGAGCCATAGTACAAGGCGCCCTGCTTACAGAATGGCATCCATAAGACTTCTTTTATTCTGGCCCATTTGTTCATTGTGCAAAATCAGATTGGGAAAACAAAGGACCCTAATGAAATATAACATCTCTTCCCTGGTGAGTACTGGCGATGTATCAGACAATTTCCTAGGCACTTATTTTTTCATTTAATTCTCACAACATTAAGTATGTATGATTATCTATATTAATAGATGAGGAAATAGGCTCAGAATGGTTAAACAGTTTTTTAAAGGTCAAAAAGCTGGGAGATGGTGGAGTCCCAATTCCTATCCCAAATGACTGCCAAAGTTTCTGGCTTCCTTCTCCAATCTCACTCTGCTTTTTCCTTACTCTTCCTTTTCTCTTCTCTTTCTCCATCCCATTTTTTATGTTTCTTTTATATGACTTTATTTTTCAGATTCTTTCCTCAGTCTTTGTGCTTTTCCCTTGTTCATGTTTGAGGTTTCCTACCATGCCCATAAGCATTTCACAGTGGCCACTGGGCTCCAAAGGCCCCTGATGCTTTGTGCATTACGGTGTGGGGAGATGTGACTATGAAGAACAATTTATTTCCAAGCATGCTTTAGCCTGTATCTTCTTCATCCCATCACTTCTCACTTCTTCACAATTTCTGTTCTAAGAAGGCACTAAGCCTTCACTCTATTTCCGTATCATATGTGCAAAGGTAGGCTCCATCTGAATTTGTGGTTTAAGGAAATTATATAGGTATGAATGAAGAAAAAAAGAGAAAGAAACAGAAATCAAGTAAGAAAAGAAAAGACAAGAAAGGAGAAGAAAGCAAACAAGAAAGAAAAATATTTTGGAACAATTCTTCATGGTAAAAAAGTAGTCACTTTCCAAAGGATTCACCATAGCTTTCTCTAACTAGCAAATTCATTTTAAACATTAAGTACCACTTCATTTATGCAAGTTTTCAGAAAATCACTCACTGCATAAAGCAAGGCACCTCTATTATTAGTTCAGCAATATCTTGCCTTGTAGAACACAATTTATAGCTAACAATGTATTTACCTGCCTGTTTCATTGACTTTCAGAACCATTACATGGGATGAGTGGAGGAAAGGTTTTTTTTTTCTGTTTTTCACTTAAGGAAAGAATTTAGACCCTCATGGATTAAGCGACTCACTTAAGCCACACAGAGAGCATAGGACATGAGCACAAACCCAGTTCTTCTGACTCCATAGCCACAGCTCCTTCAATTATTGGCACAAACTTCTTTGAGATTCTTACTCTCTTAGGTTAAAAATTTACCCAGCTTGTGTTCCCATTTTTCGGTTGAAATTGCCATGGTTACCATGATCAGAACTCTGCTACATATTCAGTCCAATGGGCATTGCCCACTCCTTGCCTTATCTGATGTCTTGATGGCCTTGGCACCAAGAACTACGCCCTCTTCTTGAAATTTCTTCTGTGTTTCTAGACATTCTTCTCTTACAGCTCAGATTGTTCTTTCTCACTCTCTTCTACTGGTCTATTCTTCATGTTTGTACACTTAAGTGTTAATTCATTTTTGGCTCATCTCCCATTTATCCACACTTCTTATACCATCTTTTTCCCTTCCAAAGTGTAAAACTGTTGCTCACTTGCTGAAGATGAAGGTATATATGAAGGTATATTCATACTTCTAGACTGGATTTCTCCCTTTAGCTTCATGTGTATAGTTATACCTGCTGACTGGATATATTTATTGGAACCTCCATAGGTAACTCAAATTTAGTTACATCCCAGACTAAACTTACCATTTTCCCCACCAAATGCACTTTTTTTTTTGCAGTTTTTGGCCAGGGCTGGGTATGAACCTGCCACCTACGACATATGGGGCCAGCGCCCCACTCCTTTGAGCCACAGGCACTGCCCCCAAATTCACTTTTATATCTGCTTCCTACCTTAGTTAACAGGGCCACCATCCAATAATTCCCAGCCAGAAATCAACCTTCAACAAAGGTGTATCACTGAGCTCTATCTACATTTTAGAGGTGTCTGGTACCTTCCTCTTTATGTCTACTAAAGTTCCTTTAGTTCAGGTCACTTCTGCCTGGATTATAGTGACATCCATTTAGTTGCTTACCCTGAAATATATACCCATGCACACAATCTGATTGAAGCACAGAGAAAAGAGGCCACAATTTATGCCTGAGTCCCCATGTACTAGTTGCATCTTGATTTTCTACCCTCAATCAAGACAGCATATTAGTAGCTTGGAGGAGCCTACTACGAGTGGGAAAAACAACATCAGCTTTAATCAAGTCTCTACAAAGAGACCTTCCTATCCAAAGCAGACCCAGCCTAGCCCCTAAACCCATTTTCTGTGGCTCACAGCTAGTTATCTTGTTTACCTTTCTTTTTAACACACAATAAGCATTTTATTATGTGTATGGGTTTCTTTTTTGTTAGATGTCTCCTCCACTTTAAACTTTGATACCTGAGAGGCATTGTCATCTTCCCTCCTATTTCTCAGCTGAGAAGAGCTCCTGGCTCATAAGAAGTATGGGAGAAATCTATGTGTACCAGTGGGCAACCTCACAAAAACAGAAAACAGACAAACTAGCCTATTGAAGAAGATCTAATAAAAGGATGGATAGATTTTAGGCAAACCCCCTCCCCCCCCCCAAAAAAAAGGTCCAAATGGGTAACCTCTTGGAGGGAATAATGGAAAATGCTGGAACCTGGAGAAACAGCTGATGAAGAGAAGTACCTGACTGGAGCTGCGCCCTGTGGTAGAGGGACACAGCCAACCTGCAGGGAAGGTGGGAGGGAAGCATCCTGACCTCACTGTCATTTTGACCCATCTCAGTTGGAAACTCAACATCAAAGTAGCAGGTGGATGTGGTCTACATACTACAAAGGTCTCAGGGGTCAGGACAAGGTGAGAAGGATGGAAGCAGATGTGGAGAGGCACATGGAAGATCTCAGAGTCTGTTGAAAAAGTGAAAGAATGAAAGAAAAGGAATGAGTGATATTCTTTATTCTAATACATATAAAAGTAGTGTGTCACTTAAAACTTCACCCATTTAACTGTTAAGGACAAGAAATGCCTAAGTCCCACCTGTGTGTATACCCCATGGCTGAGCACCTGGCATGCTCAAGGCCAGAGGAGTCTTCCTAAAGTGTTCATCTGATTACTTTGGTGGTCTGGTTCAATGGGCAGCAGCTCCTCTGAGCCTAAAGAATAACTTTGGGCTCATTTGGCACACTGAGATACTCTTGATTTGACCCCATGTCTTTTCCCCCTCTTGTCCTGAGGACTTTGCTACTGCTGCCCACTGCTTTTGGAGAAAGGGCCTGCTGCTGTAGTCCTTCACGCCACCATGCTTTTCCTCCTGTTCTTCACTCCCCTTATAATTTGCTCTCCCTAATCTCCTTTCCATCCTACATACTCTTACTCTTGGCTAAATCCTGCTTTTATTCAAGAATGAGCTGAATATAACCTCTCCATTGCTTTCCGTGACACCCTATTCCAGTTTGCTTGTCTTTGTTTATTAAAGCCTTACCTCATTCCAAAGAGATTCAAGGTCGGAACTTCACAGTTAACACCTACTTCATTTGGACTCTCCTAACACTTTGAAATGCCTTTATTCACACTGTCATCCTTACATTGTATTACATGAATTTCTGTTATAAGATTGTCCTTGAGAGCAAGGACTCTGGATTTATTTACTATAAAACTTCAACATCTAGACAATGCCCAGTACATAGTAGTTGGTGAACACATAATTGTTTAATGAATAAATAAAGAACAAAGAGGAGTTTAAAGTACCTAACCATCCGGTAATAACTCCAACTCACTAGATTCTAAAGCTTTAGAATCCAAGGTATGAAGCAGAATTGATTTTCATGATTATAAAAGCTGAGTGAAGTTATTCTTCTGATTTTTTAGGTACAAGTACATGAATAATCAAATCATTATTTTTTGGGTTTTTTTTACATTTTTATTTTTTTATTTTTATTAAATCATAGCTATGTACATTAATGTGATCATGGGGGCACCATACACTGGTTTTATATACCATTTGACATATTTTCATCACACTGGTTAACATAGCCTTCATGGCATTTTCTTAGTTATTGTGTTAAGACATTTATGTTCTCCATTTAGTAAGTTTCACATGTACCCTTGCAAGATGCACTGTAGGTGTGGTCCCATCAATCACCCCTCCCTCTGCCCATCCTAACCCCTCCCTCCCCTCCCTCTCTCCCCAGTCAGTGATTCAGTCACGAGTAAAATCCTGGAACCCACCACCTCCTACAGAAGCAGACCATGAAGAGAATCAACCACAGTCCACCTACACTTGTGAGCCTAAAGAAAATTTAAAGTTATTGTTTAGGGGACAGCAAGAAAAGTGTTAATCAAATCATTCTTTAAGGTTCATTCATTAGCTGAAAAATAAAAATAGCCTGACAAGGCTAAAACACCCAGAAGAAGAAAAATCAACAAATGGAGGCGATGGATTTTAACACAGCACGTATAAGAAATACTCTGTCAACTATAAACCACAGTACAAATATTAATGACTTATCATCATTGTAGTTAATCATCACCACTTGGTAAGAGATACAGTTAACAGAATGCTAAAAAAAAGTTAAGTATTTGCAATGAAGGTTGGACCTACATTAGAATAAAATATTTACTCTTTTCTTCTCCATTGTGGCTTTTCCTCTGTAATCTTAATGTTGCATAGGTTCATTGTCTCAAAGCTTCACCCTTTGTACACTAGGAAGATTTCTGAAATTGGGGTGAAGAAAAGGAAACACGAAGTATTTAGTGAGTCTGGAGAACATTTGCAGAATAGTAGTGAGGTATTTCACAAAGTCAGTAGTAGGAGCTCAGGTTTTCTTTAGCATAATTTTCCTTTACTAGTTTTTTCTTTTTTATATTTAAAATAAAATGTACATGCCTCGGAATTCATAAATATTAAGTGTACAATTCTATACATTTTGGCAAATGTATACACACATAGAGCAAACATCTTTACCAAGAAGTAGAACATTTCTAACATGCCAGAAATCTCCTTTGCACTCTCTTCCAATCAACCCCCACCTCCCCATTGGCAACCCCTGTTCTGATTGCTAAGGCCACAGATTAGTTTCATCTGCTCTTGAACTTCATAGAAATGAAACTATACAGTATGTATTCATTTATGTCTGGCTTGTGACTCAACATAATGGTTATGAGATGTATCCATATTGTGTGTATCAGTAGTTTGTTTCTTTTAATTGCTAAGTAATATTACATTGCATAAATATACCACAATTTGTTTATCTAGTTTCCTATTTGATAACATTTGGGTTGTTTACATTTCTGGGTTATTATGAGTAAAGCAGCTATAAACATTCATGTGCAAGTCCTTTTACATGCATATGCTTTTGTTTCTCTTTGGTAAATCTCTAGGAATGGGATTTCTGAGTAGGTGTAAGTTTAACTTTATAAGAACTCCAAACATTTTCCCAAAATGATTATACCATTTCACACTCTTATCATCAATATGTGTGAATTTCAGTTAAGTATAACATTCTTGCCAACATTTAGTATTAGCAATCTTTTCAATTGTAGTTATTGTAGTGGGTGTGTAGGGGCATCTCATTGAGGTTTAATTTGTATTTCCTTGATGACTAGTGATGTTAAATATTTTTTCAGGTACTTATTGAACTTTTGTGATGTCAGTTCAAGTCTTTTTCCCATTTTTTTGAAGAATGATTTGTCTTGTTATTGAATTGTAAGAATTCTTTATATATGCTGGGTACAAGTCTTTTTCCAGGTGCACATAGATACACATCCACACACACATACACACATATACACACACAGTAGGGAAAAGAGAGAATATTGAGTCATTTTCTTAACAGTGCCTTTTGGTGAACAGTTGTTTTTATTTTTGATGAGGTCTAATTTATCATGTTTTTCTTTTATGATCAGTGCTTTTTCACCCTCCCTAAAAACTATTTTCTAGGCATGAAGGTCCTGAAGATATCCTCTTACATTTTCTTCTAGAAAATTCATAGTGTTAGCTTCATGGTTAGGTCCACAATCAATCTCAAATTGCTATTTGTGAATGGTGTGAGACAGTGACCAATGTTCATTTTCTCATTTCACGTGGATATGCAGGTGTTCTAAGATCAATTTTTGAAAAGACTTCCCTTTTCCCATTGAGTTACTTTGCAGTCTTTGTCAAAAAAACAAACAAACAAACAAACAATCACCAGATATGTGTGGGTCTATTTCTGGGCCATACATTCTATTGCATTGACCTATTTGTCTAGCCTTTCATCATTCTACACTGCCGTGATTACTGTAGCTTTAGAGAAAAATCTTCAAATTAGTAGACAAGTAGAATCCTTCATGTCAAGATCATTTTGTTTCTTCTAGGTTCTATTTTTAATAATATGAATTTTAGAATTAACTTGTCAATTTCTGGAAAAACCTTTTTTCTCTCCAGTGTTAACGTACTTGACTGTGTTTTATTGAATCTCAAAATCAGCATGGGGAGAATTAACATTTTAATAATATTAACATTCAATGTAATAATATCAATAGTATTGATTACATTATTGAATTTTTTAATCCAAGACTATGTTATATTTTTTTCATTCAAATTGTCTTTAGTGTCTCTCAACAATATTTTGTAATCTGCAAGAAAGTGGTTCTGCACATCTTTTATTCAATTTCTTCCTAAGTATGTAGGTTTTAATGTTGCTTTAAGGGTAATTTAAAGTTTTATTTTCTATTTTTTTTTTTTGTTTGTTTATAGTATATATACATACATTTTATACCTTTTTTTCTGTATAGGAAAAAGGTGGACTTGGTTGCAAAAATTTGACTTAGAAGAACTTGACAAGGTCTAGCAAATGAGAAAAAATATTCATTTGATTTTTACAGCTATCTCTTTAAAATTTAGCAGAATTAGCCACACAATTATTAACATTATAAATCCCAGATACAAGGAATGGAGACCATTTTCTTGTAAGTGAAGCAGGCATCTTTCACTTTCCCGAGAGCCATCAATGTCTTCTGTGACATACACATTCAGGCCCCTCCTGTCTGAAATTCTGTCTTTGACAAACATGTAGAACAAAAAGAAGACTATTTTCATCAGTGACACGTAAACTGTCCATGTGGCAACCATCCAGTCCAGTGGTTTAACTCCTTAACCAAAGACAGCACTGTGCTGCTACATGTTTTTGTGACAAATTCAATTTTTAAGCAGCAGAAAGTGCACTGCTTCTAATCATTTAAAATTGTCCCAGTACACATGTGTGAATAGAAAGGCAGGGTATGAAGCTATTTTTAAAAAAAATTTTAATGAATTAAATGCAGATTGGATAACCAGTGAACCACAATGAGGCAAAAATTCTAAACAACTTTTTATGGAATATTTAATTCTATGGCCCATTATTTCCCATAGTCTCATCTTGAATAACTTTGGAACTCTCTTCTAGAAGAAAACATATTGTTTACAGGTTGTGTACACTCCAGAGACACTTGGACCTTCAACATCTTCTTTCCTTTGAAATATAAACTTTTAAGTGAGTAAATGAAATTGTCTATTTCAAATAAGCTTGAATTTCTTTGCCACCTTCTTCTCTGAAATAGAATCGAGTACTTACATACAAAGGAAAACTGAAGTTAGTGGCAAGTTAGTTTCTTACATAAACCCTTGTACCTTTCCTGGGAGATCTAAACAGAAGCACTGAAAATTCAGTTCTTGAGATTCTCATCCATTTTACCCAGGGTCAACTTTCCTATTTAGGTGAACTCACCTTACGTCCTGAAATAAACCATCCCTTTAAAAACCAAAGAAGACTCTAATTCTCCACAGTGTATTTGAATGATGTGATTCTTACTGTCATCAAATAACTACATGGACACACCACAGAGAATTTGTCAGACTCTTTCATGAACTAATATTCAATGATTCACAGTTTATTCTCAGAGGCTGTATTGTTACTAGGAACCTCAGTAAAGGTAGAATAGCAGTGTGCCATCTGATTCTGATTCAGTCTGCCAATGTTTATTTAGCTTCTTTTAGTTTATTCTCTGGAGAATCTTTTGATTCCTAAGAGACAAGGGACATAAATTCATCAACAAGGATTTAGGGAAATTTAGGTTTAATAATCACAGAGTTGAAATTTTGCCACTGTACTTTCCAAATAGCTATTCCAATTTGTCAATACACCATAGATCAGTTTGGGGATGATTTCAGACGCCTGTCGAGAGTTTTACTTACATATAATCTCTTTAAGGTCAGAAGTTAAGTGTGCATAGTTACAAAAGGCCTTTAGTCACATAGGATAACAATACAGTTTTATGGTTCAGGTTAAGAATTCTCCTCCCATTTGTTAAGACCAATGAATGCACCTTGGACCCAAAGAAACCTGCCTGGAGAACAAGAAGCACGGCTATTGCTCATTTCCCAACAGCAGAGCTGCCACAGGGAAGGCAGAAGATAAAAGTAAGAAAAAGAAAACAAAAAAGCTTCCAACAGACAATTCACACATGTCACAAAAATCCACCCTCCTGTGTCTGAAGTCACACATATGTCTCTGTATTTCTATATTTAGGCTTATCTTTGCAATATCTTTGATTGTACAAGCTATAAGAGCTTTTTATTCAAATGGGCAATGGCAAATGATATGTTTTCATTTGAAACATGCATCACTTCAGATCCAGATAACATGAGCCCTCCCTTCGTCCACTAATTTATGTGATTTTGGAATTGTCAGATTACAGCCTAATTTGATGACCAAATTTCCTTGTAAATGTAATTAGAAATACAAGGCATGAGGCAACCATACGGCAGCGCTAGCTGAGTTAAAACTATCTACACATCCTAAAACTTTTACTCCTTTTCATTTGAATCATCCATCTTATATTTAAATACGTATGTCATTGCCATCAACAAGAGAATCATTTTCATGTTGTGCTGAGCTCTCTTAAAAGATAATGTCACATCTTTTGCGAAGGTTATATGGGGAATACCACATGTCCACTGCTGATGGAAGAAAGCCACACAAGCATTCACAATACTGGGTAAATACATTGTGCTTGGATTTATGCATTAGAGAACATACCATTGGCTGACTTGATGCATAAACCCTCATATTTCAGTGGCTTATCATAAAGGGAGTTTATTTCTTTCCTATATGAAGTCCAAACTGAGTGTTCATGTTGAGTGGGGCAGCTGTCCGCCAAGTTGGGGTTCAAGAATTTACACCCCTTTTACCTTGCAGTTCTACCATTCTCGGGTTGAGATTGTTACGGTCACCACGCTCCTTTGCCTCAACCTGGTGAATCTGGAAGGAGTATAATGAATAGCAAGTGGAAGGCTTTTAGAGGCCTGGCTGGGAGCTGGCATGTGTTATTTCTGCTCACACTGCACTAGCTGGAATCAACCATGTGGGGTGGGAAATGCCATCCAGCTTTGTGCCCAGGAGAACAGGGACACCATTAAAGATAGTTGTGTTAATTTCTTGTATATCCCATGAGATAACGTAACTGGAATTCTTTAATAAAAACAAAAACAAAAACAAAGCCTTGAATAGAAAACTTGAGAGTGAACATTTCTTTATTTTTGATCACACCAGAATTGCAGAGTGAAGCCTATGTATCATAGTTACGCATTCTGACTCTCTTAGAAGGAATGTTCTTCAAAGAGGTGGTATAGTATGGTGGAAAAACCTTGGGGTCAGATTCATAGAATAGAAATTGTTTATCCCCCTCTGCTACAGATTGCTTGAATGACCTTGGGCAAGTCACTCCCTGACCTTCGTTTTTTTTCTCATTGGCAAAATTAGAACATAAAAGTAGGTGATTGCTAGGATTCCATCCAAATAACATTCTTTGATTTGCCGAGTTGGTTTTGTTTCTCTATTATTGTGAAGTATCTATAATTAGAAGAATACTAAATGAATAATTAGCATGTTACTTATATTCTATAATAGAGCTATTATTTTTTTTTTCTCCTTTCAATATACGGGCCATTTGTAAGTGTTTGATTTAAAAAAAAAAAAAAAGCCTTTTTTTTTTTTTTTTTTTCTGTAAACCAAGGATTTCTAAGGTTTACTGTCTTTCCAAAGTTCCTCACTGCCTATTTTTTTGTGTGGAACAAAGGTTAACAAAAATGCCACTTTTGCCAATATCTACTCATTAAATCATTACAATCTTAGGTTTGCAGGATAAACTAGGTCATGAAACTGGCTGTCATCTGTGAGGACAGTGAGTGAGGGATTGAACTTGAGCCTTTTCAATTCCCCACTGTCAAATTATCTCTAGACAATAGATGGTATATTGCTTAACATTAAAATGTTTCCTGAAGGTCTTTGCCTTCCCCATATCCAAAAACATCGTAGAAAACCAGTTTTCATAGTAAGATTCTTCTTTTTTCTCTAATTTCTTATTTCCTCTACTACCATGGGTATAAATATGTGTGTGTATTTAAAATAAATACATGCTCTCCAATTTCCTTCTCACTTGAGCATATTTTTGCAGCTCTGATGTTCTCAATAGGGAAATGGATACTTTTTTTTTCCCCCAACTAAATTCCTCCAGATCATCCTTATCCTGCCCAATTCTTACAAAAGCCTATGTTCCCATGCTAACAGACTTCCATAGCAAAGGACCTGGAAATCGTCCCATAGAGTGGCAAAAGATCTCTCACCATTGTGATTTATTTTCTTGACCGAATAGTATATTAGTATGGCCTATTGACCTTAAAAAATTTTCCTTTTAGTTGATGGGGAAAAGCCAAAAACAACACATCACACCACAAAGCGCTAAGAACTATTCTCTTTTGCAGGATAAGTGTCATAACATGAAGCTGGGGTCTCACCCTTGGCAGTTTTCTGAGAGTAGAGCTTTCTTTTAATTCCCATGGGATCAGGGGAGTGTAGATCTGGCCAAATACTTGGTTCCACATTGTCTGTTTTCATCTGAGAACTTCAAAACACTTTACAAGTACAGATTCATTCCCATCCCTCTTATAAGAAGTAATATTGCCCTCAATTTGCTAATGGGAAAATTGGGGCACTGAGATTGTAAGTGACAAATTCAGAGCATATGGTGGAGCAGAGAATTGTATCCAGGACTCTGGAGAGTCCAGCTCCTGCTCTAACAACTAGATGAGACTTGCTCTGAGGTTGTGGATGAGGCTTACGGTTTTTAAAATGATGCTTTATTTTATTTTTAAGGCACAGAAAGACTGTGGAAGAGACAGAGGGGTGAAAAATATTTAATAAGAACTCTTACTTAGAAGGTTGAATGATGCGTATTGTTAGAACTTGGAAATATCTCCCACCTGGAACAATTCAAGATACTGAAAAGCTATGAAACTATTAACAAACAACAAAATAGGAAATGAAAAATATTCATAGGGAGTATTAAAAATAGAAATATCTTGGTCTAAATGCTAAATTTGAAAATGAAGCCGTCTCAGGTTCTTTTTAAATAACACGTCTTCATTACCGATTCTCACCAATGAAAACACATTCGGAGGCTTTCAACTAGACACATTCTCTGCCCATCTATCTCTCCATCGGTGTGATCTCTGCCATCTGATACTTTCATTTGGACATGGTAGGCTTGAGTATTCAACAAAAATCAGAATATGCCAAATGTGATGAACTGTTCCAGGTTTGAAAACAGCAGCTTAGGTAAGATTTTCAACAATAAGACATTAATAATCTTCTGTGCATGGTATGAAGCAACTTTTAATGATCGATTAATAGCTCTCTGATGCAAACAGTGATAACAATGAATGTACATGTTTGTTGCTGTGTAGGCAGAGAGGGAGATGGTGATTCAAATAAAAATTACCCTGTAATTAATTAACAAGCACATGCAAAATTCAAATGTGCCTATGGCTCTGAAAGCCAGTGAAAGTGTAAAGTTGGTTAAGTATTTTAAATTTTATGGAGAGAGCAATCAGTCATGAGAAATGAAAGACTATAGAGTGCCTTTGTAAGGAGAAAAGGGTACTTTTAAAAACATACCCAATAAAAATCATGTAAATGAGCAGATTTTCATAGATCCCAGGCTGAAAAAATTATTCCGGGCTTAAGAAGAATGAGGTAGTCCACCCCTGAGACATATTATACTTTGCTTCTCTTAGTTTTCTTATTGTTCAAAAATCTGTCTTGACTGAGAGGTTCTGACTTAGTCTCCTGCAAGGCTGTTATCTTTGCCCTTTTATTGTGACAGCAGTTAGAGGGAGTGATAGTTTAGGCCTGGTGACCAGGAGAGGCATAGGGTGGTGAGGCCTCTACAAACTTTAGGGACCAATAAAACTTTTAAGAATGTTTACGGGACTTTTGAAATCCATTGGGTAGGTAGAAGATACAAAACACAGCTGTTGGGATGATGTATAGAATTGTAGACTTTTTATTTTTATTTTTTTGAGACAAAGTCTCACTCTATTCCCCTAAGGTAGAGTGCTGTGGTATCATAGCTCACAGCAAACTCAAATGCTTGGGCTCAAGTCATTGTCTTGCCTCACCCTCCTGAGTATCTAGGACTACAGGCACCTGCCACAATGCCTGGCTATTTTTTCTATTTTTAGTGGAAACAGAGTCTTGCTCTTGCTTAGGCTGGTCTGGAACTCCCGAGAGCTAGGATTACAGGTGTGAGCCACCATGCCCAGCTTAGTTTTTCTGTTTTTAGTAGAAATGGAGTCTCACTCTTGCTCTGACTGGTTCAAACTCCTGAGCTCAAGGGATCCTCCCTCCTCAGCCTCTCAGAGGGCTAGGATTACAGGTTTGAGTCACCACACCCAGCCAAGAATTGTAGACCTTTTAGTAATTGTGTCACTGCCAAATTATATTTTCTCTTTGATTTACTCAGTAAAAGGCTACACAATCCAGGGGGGCTTAATATGTAATAATGATAAAAATGGTGGAGATTACAAATTGGCTATGAGTTATATTATGGGTTTTGTAAAGTAGGATTCTGAAAGTGGGTTCTCAAAGTATCCGCACTTGGGAGCTTATTAGAAATGTAATCCCTTGGGTCTCACTGCAGACCTGCTGAATAGAGAACTCTGGGTGTGAGCCAAGATATTCTCACTTTAACAAACCTTTTGGGAGATTCTGACCATGTTAAAGTTTGAGAACCACTGTTATAAGAATCAGTAGAACTCATGGGGTAACATGACCTTATGAGAGAGCCCAAGAAATCTACCTGTACATAGACGCAGAGCTAAGGACCAGGTACACTATCTCTAAAAGGTCTTTCAATAAAACACAAATGTGCGCTGAGTCTTTTCCTCAGTGTATCCTCTGGGGTTAAGAGGTGGTGGGCCAGAAGCCCTCGCCAACTTCACAGAATATCCTGTGCAAAGACAACAAACAGGGTTTCTGGCAACTTTGTCCTCATTAAGGCAGCAATGCCTTACTAAGAATTCCTCTCAATTCCTCTTCTAGCTGCTACTGGAACCAGAATTACAAATGTGAACTGGACTGAGAATGTTTGGATTCGACAGATCAAGTTGGATTTTATACAGTTTGCAGATCACCAACCTTTCCCATATTAGGATATCAAATCCCATGTGAAATCTTGATAGAAAGTTTACAATACAAATTTAAAATTATTCTAAAATTAATAGGTATGATACATATTGCATCTATCTTTCCATCAGTATTTTCTCAGTATCACCTTTGTTACTGGTGCAAACACCTTTGTTACTGGAGAAAAATGGTGACCATGACAGCACAAAGAGGGTGTGAAACAGCCAGGATGGGACCGGATCTGGAACCCCACCATGCTAGGCATTGGCCTATGTGGAGAAAGATCAGTACTGCCTCAGGAAGAAGCAGTGTGGCCGAAGCAGGAAAGGCCCAGGGGATCAGGAGGTGGTGCCTCTTCTATGCGTGTGGCCATCTGGAGCATCTGCGCTTCATGACAGTCCTATCTCAGGAGAAGAAAATTGGCACTATTTAAAAGAAAAGTACTATGGGACAAGAGGACTATTAATATTGACATTTCAACTCCAGAAGACTCTCTGTGGTATTTCTTGTGTGGGATCTGAGTGTGTGTTGGATGTTCTTCTATGATTATTTGGAACACTGCTTTTTCTCATTATAGCAGTAATTATACCATATTATAAATATCTGTTTGTCTTTATCTTCCCCTGGACTATAAATTCCCAGAGTACAAGGGCTCACAATTTCCTGATTGTTTCGTTCCCTTTCTTCTTATATTTTTCTGGCATCTAGAGTGCCTGGTACAGGGAGGTAATCGAGAACATGTTTTTGAGTGAATGAATATATGAATTAATGAATAAACAATTGCCCATTGACTAGATCTGGCTGCTAAAAGCTGATGTGCAAGGGACAAGCAAGAGATGCCTCGGGTTGCATAGTGAAGCTGGTGGTTGCTTGGCTTTAAATGCTAGAGCAGTGTTTTTCAACCTTTTTTTATCTCATGGCACACTTGAATCTATAGCTAAACTTCCACAGTGCACTTAAATTACATTGATCAAATAAAGGAATAAAGAAAAAGAATACACTTACTGTGCTTTGAATTTCTTTCAAAAATAATTTAATTAATGTTCTTAAAAAATGTTCACAGCACACCTAAGATTCTTTCACTGCACGTTGGTTGAAAATCACTGTTCTAGATGAAACCACAAAGAAAAGGAAATGAACATCTTGGAGTTTCTACGGGAAACAGAAGACAGCTATAAAAACAGAAGAGAATTGATTCTGTAAGAGCTGTGGTCAAATGTGATACCTTGTTGGAGTGTTAGCGCATCTCAGAAACCAGTGAGCTTCAATCAAGTCAGAACTTGGGACTTGCTGGGAGGCAGCAGAAAAAAAAAACACCACCTCTCTTCTCCCCAGGAAAACTGGGTTTCAGTAAGGAATGGTATAATGGAGTCACGAGGAAACTTGGGAAAAGATATTCTTGGGCCACGGACAAGCTAGATTCAGGGAAACAGTCATAAAGAATCTAGAGCATAAAGGCTTAAGATGGGACATTTAAGATAGAGCATGGACAATCCACCTGTTGTTAAGTCATTTGCCTGTATTACACCAGTTCTTTTCAAAATCATCCTGTTTGTATTATATTACAAACAACTGACCCAAGACAGAAATGTTCATTAATTTTCTAGCAGGAGTGACTTGAATATCACAGGCAATTACTGAGTGTTTGTTGAAAGAATACATGAATCATGGCAAAGGTAGTGTGTGTCTACTGGGAAGAGCTCCATAATCTCAGGGCAGGAGCCAGCCGGTTTTATCACTTATCAGTGACCTGAAATACCCTAGGTGACTAAGCCAGGGAAAACAAAACACCTAAGCAGAGAACTTTTATTAATACCAGGAAGTATTATCAGTTTGAAAAAATGTAGAAACTGGCCACTGAGAGAGCTGGTGCCCATCCTCGACAAATATTTTAACGAAAAGACCTCTTTAATTCTGAAGAGTATTTTGTCTTTCTTAGCCTGGCGGCAGACTCTGTGGAGAACTAGTGGATTTTCTGCAGACCTCTCAGATGACTCCATGATTCATTCTGTAGTTTTCTGTCCTTCCCTCCTCCCTCTCAGCCTTGCCTTTATTTCTTGCTTTTTCTCTTCCATGTTTCCTTCCCTCTCCATACTGACCATGTCTCTGACCTTCCTGTTTGTCTTCACCGCCCTTTCAGCCTCCTTCCCCTTTTGCAGCTGTGTTGGGGAATACGGCAACTGGGCTTGTTGTGCCCAGACAGCAGCCAGCAGTGGTGGAGCTTGTGAAATGCACTTCAAAGAGCCTGCCCAGCCTGGGGCTCAAGAACAATGCTGGGCTCGCTTTGGCAGGTGCCATCCAGAGAAGGCTGGCAGAGCAAAGGCAGCCTGCCCTTGCCAGCCAGGGAGCAGCGAGGTCACTCACCAGAAAGGACTCCCACCAACTCAGTTGACCGGTCCACCCACTGGCGGCAAAAAAGGCTCCTGCTGTAGCCTGTGTGTGCAATTGTACAATGGGAAAACGGGGTACCTGCGTGACAGGAGATGCTGGTTTTCAGCATGAGTTCACTCTCCATCAGTGCTCCTAGACCCTCCTACCGTCACTGCCAACTCACAGGAATCCAGTGTGTTCCTGCTTCCTGGGGCTCATCCAGCCCTCTTTCCTTCCCATCACTTTGGTTTTTCCTCCTGGGACAGCAGCTCATGGGTACACACTCACTCATAACTCCTTGTGTTCCCACCTTCATCCAAACTCAGTCTTCATCTCCTTTCTATAGCTCCTGTTTCTCTTGGTGAATTTCTTTGACAGTTGAGGTACTAGATCTTTTGTCTTTGTGTCCCCTACAGTGCTTGGAGCTCAATACACGTAAGTGTAAGGTCATTGAAATTACTCTGCTGTCCTATCTGCAGCTGGTATCTTCTCACCTTCTCTTCCTGACATGTACTAGGAAGATAACTGGCTGCAGAATGAGAGCACTGTGACAGTTGTGGTTCCATCTTTACCCTTGGGCAAGTTACTGGCCCTTTCTGAGTCCAGTTTCTGACTGCAGTACAAGCATGATAGCAGTTTTCTGTTTTATGTCTCACAATATTGTTAGGATTAATGAGAAAATGTGAGCAAAAGGGTTTATAAATTAGAAAGAGCTATATATTTAGAGCAATTTTTTATGCTAATACCAGTTTGAGTGAATGACAGACAATAACTTTAAATGTTAGTCTTCTTGGAAAACTTGCCTGCTTGCATTGTGAGAGAGGACGTCGTTTAAAAAATCTAATTTTATTTATTGAGAAATTAATAAATGTCTTTAAGTGTCTCACAATTTCATATACATTGTGAAGGTTTTGAAACAGGTATAATAAATGGCTGATTTCTGAGAAAAGATGGCATAATCAGAAGAGGCTATATCACACTCTATCCACTATTTTCAACTTTTTAAATTTCAAGGCACACTTGAACCTATAGTTAAACTTTTGTGGCACACAAATTATGTTGATTGAAAAAAAAAAAGAGTCAAACAAAAGACTGTATTTACTGTGCTTTGAACTTATTTTAAAAATAATTTTATTAATGATCTTTAAAATTTTTCGCAGCATACCTAAGATCCTCTTAAGGCACACCAGTAGAAACTCACTACTCTACATCTTGGAGATTCTAAATTGAGCTGAGACAAACAATCTAGTGAAAATGTTTTTATGATAAAATGATTTTTTTCTCTTCTGACTACATGCCCAGCAATGGGGTTGCAGGAACAAATGGGAGGTCTATTTTGAGTTCTTTGAGGATTTTCCATACTTCTTTCCAAAGAGGCTGTCATGAGTTTGCAGTCCCACTAACAGTGCAATAGTGTCCTTTCTCTCCACATCCTGGCATCTGCATGGCATTTGGGATTTTGTGATGTGGGCTAATCTTACTGAAATTAGGTAAAATTTTGCAGTGGTTTTGATTTGCATTTCTCTGATGATTAGAAACGATGAACATTTTTTCATGTTTGTTAGCCATTTATCTGTCTTCCTCAGAGAATGTTCTGTTCATATCTTCTGCCCAGTGATAAATGGGATTGTTTTCTCTTTTTTGTTGATTAATTTGAGTTCTTTATAGATTCTAGTTATCAAGCCTTTGTCAGATTCGTAACATGCAAATATCTTTTTCTATTCTGAAGGTTGTCTATTTACTTTAATTGTTGTGTTCTTAGCTTTGCAGAAGTTTTTCAATTTAATTAAGTCCCATTTGTTAAATTTTTGTTATTACAATTTCCACTGAAGTCTTCTTCATAAAATCTTTCCTTAGGCTGATATCAGGAGTTTTTCCCATACTTTCTTCTAAGATTTTTATTGTTTCATGTCTTAGATTTAAATACATTAAGTAAATTTTTGTAAGTGATAAAAGGAGTGTGTCCAATTTCAGTCTTTTACATGTTGTTATACAGTTCTCCCAGCATCATTTATCAAATAGAGATTCTTTTCCCCAGTGTGTGTTTTTGTTTGGTTTATCAAAAACCAGATGGCTATAAGAGACTGTTTTCATCTCTTGATTTTCTATTAGGTTTCATATGTCTATATCTCTATTTTTGTGGCAATACCATGCTGTTTTGATCACTATGGCCTTATAACATAGTATAAAGTCTGGTAGAGTGATGCCTATTCAGTCATAAAAAATAGCTGTGACTTTACATCTTTTGTAAAGATGGATGGAGCTGGATGGAGCTGAAACACATTCTTCTTAATAAAGTATCACAACAATGGAAAAGCAAATACCCAATGTACTCATTACTAATATGAAGCCAGTAGATGATCTAATTTATGCCCACATAGGAGAAAAACTCAATTCAATTCAGGTTAGCTGGGAGGAGAAATAAGAGGGAGAGCTGACAAGAGTGAGATTTGGGCTGCTCCCACTGAATGTAAGAGTATATGGCACACCTTCTGGGTGTGGGATGCAACTACAAGAAGGACTCTACCTAACAAATTCAAATATTGTGACCTAGTTTTTTGTACCCTCACATTAACCTGAAATTTGAAAAAAAATCATTGCTTTAGTGATTTGTCTACCTAGGCTTTAATACATGATCCCAAGACTTTGGAATTAAACTTCTCAGACCAATAAAATTTTTAAAAAAATGAGAGACTGACATTGAGTTGTCTATTTTAAACTTATCTACTCAATAGCTTTAAGGTTATATTTGGAATTTGCTTATAACAGCATAAAAAATGACATCAATAACAATCTATACAAAGTTAAAAGTTGATTGGTTTGAGCTTTGTGTAAAACATAAGGTAGTGTCCAGATTTTTCTCTGTTTGACTTTGAGCCGCTTTGCACTTTGTTGAGCACCAGGAACTGGGTGGGTGCCCTGCTAGGGTACACAGAGCACCAACTGGGAGTTGGCCCCTTGCTCTCATATCTGCCCTGAATGTCTGTAGGTTTCCCTTCCTCTTTTGTAAAATAGGGGTTAGAATTTGTGCTTTCTAATACAGTAACCACTATCCACATGCAGCCATTTAAATTTAAATTAATTTAAATAAATAAAATTGAAAATTTAATATCTTAGTTGCATTCACCACATTTCAAATGGCTAATAGCTACATGTGCCTAAAGGCAATATCAGACAGCACAGATTTAGACCATAACCTGCATGGCAAAAGGTTCTGTCAAATAGTGTTGGACTAGATGATATCTGAAGTTTTGTTTTTAATTTTAAAATTCTAGGAGTGTTGTGGTTACAGATAGGCTTTCTTAGCTTCTGAATCAAAGTGCGACTTCACAGTAGTGAAGTCCTTACTTGTCTCTTGAACCTGAATGGGGATGATAATTCCCATTTAACTCCCATGGATGGCATGGGTACCAATTGCTGCCTAAGAAGTGTTGATTTTATTGTAATGCTATGAAGTTTGGTTAAACCATATTCAAACTTCTGTATCTATCTGAGAAGTTGTCCTCCATTTGAATATATACTTTTTCTAATCCATATCAGATATTTCTTTCTTTTTCTTTTTGGTCTGAGATTAATCTCCCTTAACATTTTCACAATCTTATGGGAAAAACTAATCTAAATGGTAAGTAGTTTCTTTTTTTCTTTCTTTTTTTTTTTTTTTTGCTTCAATCTACCATAAAATTGCCAATGTGTTTTTAAAAGCACTATTTTTATAGAACTTGTGTAAACACTGTTTTGGACTCCATCTGTTGAATCAGTCCCAGCCGCTAACAAGTATTGTTGTGAGATGTGCCATCATTGGTGATGAGGATGGGGTACAAACAGAGATGGCTTGGCAACATGCAGCACCACATAAATTAAGCTGTTGTCATCATTGTTAAAAGAAAAATGCCAATGACATTTCAACTTCTTTCATAAGTGAAGACAGTGGAAAGTACCCCCTGTTTTCTTTTCTGAATTTGAAAGAGCAAAATCATTAAAAAAAATTAGAGTGTTTCCAAATTTCCAAGATATTAAAAAAGTAAGAAATATGATAGAGAGAAAGAACATGAAGGTTTCTAAAAGTGACCCAACAAACTCTTTCATCAAGATAATGACAACTTTGCTGAACATCAGAGCCTATTCAGTCAGCAGCATCCTTTCTTAAACTTTATCTTTCTCTGAGCAAGCAGAGGTCACAGAGCCAACATTATTCATTATCCTTCAACCATGAAGTAAATATAATAAAACAAGTAAAATCTGTATACACCTGTTTATTATAAATATGAGGCAACGCTGGCCAACAGAAATGGTAAGAATGTTCGACAAGATTCAATGACATAATCCATCCCAACTTCTCCAATTCCCAAACACTGACCTTCACGCGTGCTCAGAGACTCTGCTTCTTGTCAGTTACAGGCCGTTGCCCTTATTACCTTATTGCCTGCCTACTAAGCTTAGAACAGAGAAAATCTGCCCCTACAGTGGGCTTGTGTCAACATTTTTATTGCAAATTCCCATTTTCTGATCATTAAAAAGCTTTCGACTCTGAAGTAACTTTGCAAAAGTTCAAACTTTGAAAGGATTCATTTAATAGCTTGGGCCACACCCATAATTTAAAATGGTCTGGCCGGCTTTGTGACCTGGGCTTTTTCAAAATACGTAGACTTAAAGCATGAAGGGATTCAGGACTTGGAGCAGTTCCAAAGATTGGTTTTTAGTGTTTGGTGAACTGGAATAAAGTTCCTCAGTGGTAAGCTTTACTTGCAGAAATGAAATTGTAGGTTCAGTTTAGTAGGAATGTTGTCTAGCTTCAGCTGGAGAGGGGGTCTGTCAAGAACTTCTTCACTGAGTTATAAGAGAAGAATGATTGGGCCTAGGACAGGCTGTATAATTTGAGAGGTCCTGTGCAAATTGAAAACGTGGGATTCCTTGTCTAAAAATTGCTAAGAATTTCAAGATGGTGAAAACAAAGCATTAAACCAAGAATTTGAAGATGGTGACAGCAAAACATTAAACCAAAGCATTAAACCAAGGCCTGTCCATGTGTAGAGTCCAGTGAGACTGTATGAGTCACCTGCCCATGAAGCTGAGCCTAGCTGGGCCTTTTCCCTCCCTTCCTTTGTTCTCCCACCTTTCTTCCTTCTTTTTCTCTTCTCTTTCCCTCCTTCCTTCTTTTTATCTTTCTCAAGGTATAATAAGGATGTTGCTGTTTCTAAAGCACTATTGTTGCGCATTACTGACTCAAGTGTAATTTACATAGGAGCACTGTTCTTTTAGCAGGTTCTGTCTTATTTCATCTAACAAAATACTAAGGTTTCCAACTTTTTCCCAAAACACTAAAGCCTGTAAACTGTTTTCATATCTACTTTCAAACGATATCCATTAAAGTGTTAAGCTTAAATAAACCCATTTTTCAGATTAAAGTATTGAGGCTTTAACTCCAATAAGGTTTAGTGATTTTCATAAAGATTTTATAGGTCTTTACTGGTAGAACTAGGATCAGAACTTCACTCTCTTGACACTTAATCCTGTTTTGAATGAAACGATGCCACATATCATAAAGCTTAAATACCAAAAGGGGAGGAAATATTGGACCAAGAAATAAAAGAAATATTGTAAAATGAGTTTTCTTATAATGCTGGGATTGGGGCAAATTAAAAGTACTTGAAAAGACTATAAAATATCATGTTTTTATAAACTTTTTCTGCTTTAGGCGATCAACCCCACCGTCTGGCTGAATCCATGTGATAAGAAATGTGCTATTGCTGGGCTTGTTTATAACTTGGTAGACAAAGCAGATAGAAGACTGGCTATGGACCACTATGGAATACTAAGAAAAATGTCAGGGAAGGGTGGATGATGGAGACTTGAGGTTTTAGGCCCATGTTTGTTTGTTTCTTTTCTTTTTTTTAAATTTGGAGACAGTCTCACCCTGTTACCTGGGGTAGAGTGCTATGACATCATAGCTCACAGCAACCTCAAACTCTTGGGGCTCAAGTGATCCTCTTGCCTCAGCCTCCTGAGTAGCTTAGTCTATAGGCACTTGCCACAATGCCCGGCTAGTTTTTCTTTTTTATAAAGAGATAGAGTCTTGCTCTTGGTCAGGCTGATCTTGAACTCCTGTGCTCAAGCAATCCACCCACCTTGGCATCCCACAGTGCTAGGATTATAGGCGTGAGCCACTGCGCCTGGTCCTATGTTTCTTTCTTGAACTATTGTGAGTCCTGCATTTCTGAATGCATTCCATGGCTTGTTAATAATGTGTTACTCATAAAGACAAGAAGCAGCTTTTTTGGTCAATTACGTTTGGGGAAACAATGACTTTGACAAAGTTAAATAGCTTCTTAACTACAGGAGACATCTCAAACCCCTAATGAGCCACTGTGATTTGTGACTCCCCAAAGGGGAGGGTAGCTTTTCCAAACTTACTTGACTTTCAAACATCTTACTATATTTTTAATCTTTTTTTTTTTTTTTTTTTTTTTTTTTTTTTACCCCAAATAATCTCAAGGATCTAGTGCTCCACGGATCTACACTTTGGGAAATGATGCTGTGGTTTAA